>VDFB02372278.1:0-26377 GCA_007258455.2 Sequoia sempervirens | reverse complement strand
GAGAAATTAATTAAATTAATTATTTATTAAGTGATCAAATAAATTAAAATTAAAATGTGACTTTATAATTAATTAATTTAATTAAAGTGACTAAATAAAATATTATTTCATAGAGTCACTTAAATGAAAATTAAAAGGGGAATATATCTTTTATCCCACATTGGCAAGGAAAGTGTTTGAGCTCTCACAAGAAAGTATAAAAAGATATCAAGGGCTCATTTGTAACCATCCAGAGAATTTGATATTGATTTGATATGTCCATTGTGGAGCCTAGGGTTTTTGCAGTTTCATCTATTAATCTTTGGAAACGAAAACTTCCATTGATTGCATAACTGAGGTGGTGAAATATCCTCCGAAGGGTTGCTGATTGGAGAGGATAAATCAGTCCTTTCACTTGTGCTAAAATTGTGGCCAAAGGCTAATTTTTGTGTTGGTTGGATTGAGGAGTTGTTGCATATCAGCTGTAGTTATCAGTGGAGGTCACTTGCATCGATTGGTAGCATAGAAGACATCAATTTTGGAGGAAGATAGAAGTCTGATTACAGGGAACAATGGTCTGATATAATTTCCAGTCTCATATCTGCAGACTTGAAAGGGCACGATTTCATTCTTGAAGACTTGGGATTGCATCGATTTCCTTCTAGGACCTTGGCGCACCATTCCTTGAGATTTATAAATGATATTTGGAGCTTATGGTGGACGAAAGGAGCTGCTCATAATTTATTTCAAGCAAACTGGTCCAGAACAGGGGCGCCACATATAGGAGGTCGATTTTATCATTTTGGATTGTCTTCTTCATCAACAAGGATTGCTATCAAGTCTTCAGCTCATCTACGATTTTTGTATCAGGTTCCTCTAGTCATTTTCTACATAGATATTGCATTCTAGTATTGTTATCATGGCAGTCATTTGTACTCATAAATTGTAGGAGTTGCATATGTTGTAATGCCAAGAGTCTTGGCCTTTAATAGCTACATTGTACTAGATTTCATTTCATAATAAGGAGCTATAAGTTGCAGATTGAATATTTGTTTTATTGAGCAAAGTTTGCATCTTTATAATCAGCATATTAGAATGCATGCCAAGTGTTTGTAAAAATGTCACTTGGCTGTAGGTGCATAATTCCTATGTAGATGTTCATGTATTTGCATTCTAAAAGACAAGAATTGCATTATCATTCTAGATCATTGCCTAGATATTGAAGAGTTGTTTTGCAAGCAATTAAACTTATTTGTAAGCCCATTTGAAGACAAGCAACAAACTGAAAACTCAGAAACAGCTACTTAAGGGGTTGCAAGTGAAGTGTTTGACATAATTCCTTGGGGAAAACTTAGGCCAGATTTGAAAGGAATTTTCTAGAGTGGTTTAAGAAGTGTAAACATTGACATTTTGGTCTATTCCTTCTCCTTTAGGTGAAAAATCCTAAAGTGTTAGAAGGCTATAATAACCAAGATCTCTGTTTTGCATTTTGGTAACCCTTAAGATATTCCTTGAGAGCAAAAAATTAGATCAAAAGTAGCAAGGAATATTACAGCGTTCCTCTTTTGTAGCAAAATTGTTAGATCTTATGTGAATGATATTGTGCAATTATACAGATTCATGCCGCCCCCCCTCTCTCAATATAAGTGTGTGCTCATCATTATTAAGATCTTCCAAAACTTGCTACAAACATAAGCCATTTTTTATTTTGATTCACTTCGTCACTCAATTTGAAATATCAAAAGAGACTATCTCAAGAGTCCTTCATGGACGCGAGTCCTCTTATTGATTTAGGATTTATCAAACTCTTGGGTCTAGAATTCAAGAGTAAATATTTTTGAGGGCCTAGCAAACATGATTTCCTACATAACATTTGATTGAATTTTTGTTTTGGTTCCAAATTAGCAAGGGGCTACTGTTTTCTCTTTTGTCAAGGGAGGTGTGTCAACTTGGATCGAATCTAAGGGATCTATAATTTATAATTTGTCCAACTAATTGATAGATAGGATTTACAGTGTCTCTATATTGAACTACATGTAATGATATTAGAGTTGGGTCCTGAAGTAGAGTTTGATCCATTCAGCACCTGCAACAAGGACATATGACTTCTTAGGAGCTTGGTCTAATCTATTTTGGATTTTGACTACCTAAATGCATTGCTAACAATGAAGACAATACATAGTCTAAATCGAGACTTGCTAGCTAAATTGTGTATTCTAGAATGGAGACTTATCAAAATCACTAGAAGTAATTGTGCATTAAATTAATAATTTTAACAATTGCTTTTTTGGAGGTCCTATTTATGGATAGAATATTTGAGGGCCTACTTTTAGGGTGTTTTAGTCAGCTTTTATTTCATCTTTGCTTAGGTTAATTTTGTGCTTTAAAGTGCCTTAATTCCTACTTTTTCAGCAGCTTTATGCATTTTGTTTTTAAGATAGTGCTTTTTGGGATAAATAATTATTATCCTTAATCCTAAAAATTGGGTTTTATAACCTTAAAAATATGTGCTTTGAATACATAATTTCTTAATGATAGTGGACGCTCTGCTCATGCTGTGGAAATTATTGTACAATTTGGTTTTCTTATGTTTTCCATCATTGTGTTTGTAATTTCATTAATTGAATTGAAAGTGGATAATAGCACAAGGATTTTTATCGAGGTAATTTGTCTACCTAGGTCTAAGTTGCCGAATTGGAATTTAGTGTGGGTATGATTTGGTGTGGTGTGGGTGTGACGGGCTCCTCCCGTCGGGATTCTATGTTTGTGCCAAGGCATGTGCGAAGTAGTGGTGGTTCAAGGATATGATGGAAGAGGATACAGATCTCCCTGAAAACTCCCTAAATTGCCTGGCCTCCGGCGGTGTGTCTAAACAACCCATCAAATCTTTCAGGGACATCATTGCGGGCAGCTTCCTCAGGGTGCGAAATTTGTGGCCGATTTAGTGAATCTTTTGTTGGAAGATGGAGATGAGGGACAAGGTAAGAAATCCTCGTCTCCCCTCTTGAAGTCTGTCTTGGTTCCGAATGAGGCATTAGATAATGCTATTTTTGAGGAAGATGTAAAACTTTCAAAAACTGCAATTTTCTTTGCAGCCATGGATCTTGATAGGGTCCCAGCTAGGAAGTATATGGATGAATGGTTCAAAAATGTTTGGGAAAAGAAATTAGGGTTTCATTTCTACTATTGTCAAATGGTTCAAAAAGGCTTATTTGTGGTGTTTTTTAATAACCCTAAATCTCAACAAGAAATTGTCAATAAGGAATTCTGGAGTGTTGGGAGATTAACATTTCGAGCCTTGGCATGGCGTCCAGAGGCGTTGGAAGAGGAGGTGTTGGCCTTGTCCAGCCCCTGATGGTTGGTTATTAAACACGTTCCCCCTCGACTCTGGAAATTTGTTCCTTTGATGCTCGAGCCATATGGCAAAGTTTTGAGAACTGATGAGACTAAGTTTCCTCTACCCCATTCAGATACGCGGGTTGTTGTCTCCTTAACCCCGAGAATGGATCTTTCGCAGATCCTTGAAATTAAACTTAAATCTGGAATCATAACCTGTGCTTTGGAAACCCTCAGTGGTCTTAATGCTTGCTATCTCTGTCATAGAGAGGGGCATATTAGAAGGAACTATTTGCTAATAAAGAATAAGAATAACAAAACTTCTGCCTATGGCGGCAACAATGTTAATAAACAACCCTCACCAGAGTATGGAAGGGATGATAATTATTCGGGGAGGACTGAGGATTGCGGCCTCTCCTCGAGGACTGATAACCAAAATAAAAAAGGCACTTTTTCAAAAGAGGACACCACCCGGAATAAAGAAAGCATAACTTCTCTAACTTAGGAATTGAACACATCTATGGCTAATAATTTCACAGGGGAGATGGACACTAACAATAGTATGGAATATATTTCACCTTCCCGTCAAAATGAATTAAAAGAACCTCCTAACAATGGAAAAATTAATGCGTAGCATTTGGCATTACAGAAAATTAGGCAAATGAAGCAGCCTGAAGAAAGCAATACTAACTCGGTAAAAGAGATCTACTCATTTAATGATAAATGTTTCAGAGAAATGGATATTGCCTTTAATGTCCCCATTTTGGCCATACACTCTCTTTTGGATTTAGCCTATTTTCTAAACCGTAGGCTGTCAAGTATAAACTAGGTTTCCTCTCGTGACATCGCTCGGGCCTGGCTCTAGGATAAGCTGTGCGTGACTTACCATTTATAGCTTGCTATTTTTAGCAAGTCTATCTTTTGGCAGTATCTATCTAGCAGCAATTCAATCCTTTGCAGTTCAGTGTTCAGTTTGGCTTTCTGATGGTTTTGAAGTTAACTTACTATTTTTGGCATTTACTATTTTTAATAAGTTCATTTTTGGCAGAAGCATCATCATCAATTTGGTTTAGTTTGGCATTTGTCAGTTTGCTAGTTTTAGCAATTCATTAGTTGCAGCTTGGGCATTGTATTTGGTTATCTCCTTGGACTGAGTTTCAGACTTAGTCAATTTTCATGTCTTGAAGTTGTACCCCATGCCTAGGCTTGATGACTTCAAGTTGTTTTAAAGAAGGGGACATAAGTTAGTCAAGTGAGCATTTAATTATTTAATAAATGCTTTTTCCGGTTTGTTGCAATATGAAATGGATGTACTAAAAGGGAAGTTGAATGATATTTTATTATTTCAAAAAAAGTAAAGGCAAAGGTGGCGTCTTTGAAGTTGAAGTAGTGATTCAACTTTGAATTTGAAGAGTTCTTGTTGTTTCCATTTGCCAAACAAAGCTTGTATATTGTCAGTCACGAAGAGCTTTATGGATCCAATATTTTTATGCTAATATTATGCTCTCGAAATGACAACTTGTTTAATACTTCGAGGGATGCTTACCTCCTAGTTCCAATCCAATTTCGTGTTTGAAATACAACACCTAGTTGGTCATTTGCTGCTTCTCAAATCAGACTAGCAGATTGAGCTCAATAGTTGAAGATTTTTGATGAAATTTCCAGTTTTGAAGTTGCTGATACAGTCACAGCTGAAAGTGGTTTTTGCATACAGCTTTTGGAGTGAATTTAATTTGCTTGTGGGTACTTTTCCAATCCATTCCTACACGCAAGGCGACCATCTTTGGAGAGTTTCAGATTTTAGTTTTGAGTTTATGATTTTTACTTGTCAAAATCGCCCTTGCTCAAGGCCGTACCATTCAAGGAAGCATTGGGATTTGTGCCAGAAATAAAGCTGCTGTTTGGTTGCTGTTTGATGATCAAAAATGTTCGCCTACCTTCTAAGAAGACACAGCAAAAGATGGCATTCAATTCGGAGGTGAATTAAGTGAGTTATGAACATTTCATTGATTTTCTTTGTAGCTGGTTTGAATTTCCAGAATTCTGATTTTTATATCAGACTGTTATAATTCTCAGTTTTTGGTCTTATACTTCAGTTTTGGAGTGTTATATGATTGTAAGAATTCATACTTCTTTTTCTAAGGTTCACTTGCTATCATTGTAATTTGTAATCTGCAGAGTTTAATTTGTAAAGGTTGAGATTAAGCATTACTAATCCAACCATTTCCAGTTCTGCAATTACTTATTGTTTTGTCATTAAATTACCCCTGGATGGTTTACCGCCAGTGTAGATAATCTGATTTGTAACACTCTTGTACCCACTTTCATAGTGGAGAATCCCCACAGCTCTGTGGATGCCCGCCGCAGCGGATGAATTGTTTTAATTGTAATCTTTTCCCCCCACTGTTTGGTGGTAGTGTGGAAATGCTTTTCATGGCTGGTTATCCGCCTATCAGTTTCTAGTTTTCAATTCAACACTTCGTCATATGTTAGCACCTCGCCCTTAGTGGGATCTTGAGTGCACATTCTTGACGTTGAGTAGTTTTCTTTCAAGTATTTTCATTTAGCTCCTCCGCCATATGACAACACCTATCCCACATTGGGATTGAGTGTGCATTCTTGGTGTGAGTTCAATTCAAGTTCAGTTTTCTATTTGGAGCTAACGCTAACCGAGTTGATTAAGTGCTGGTTATGTGTGTTAATTCATCGAAAAAATTGGTTAGCATATTTCAATTGCTGGTGCAACTGAGGAAACACAAACTATGGGCTATCATGAGAATGTAGGGGACCTAATCCCTGAAAACCTAGAGGTATGCCCCACTCAACTTATTGATAACTCAGAGTCCTTGAACTTTGGCAGAGAGACTAACAAGGTTGAGTTATCCCAGCCTGTAGGGTCTGAGATAGATTCGAGACCAAAGTTGGATTGCAACACCATTGCTTTGGTAACTGGGAATGAAAAGGAGGATGAAACTCAGATTCCAAATCTGGCACTGGCAACTATTAACTCCCTTGATGGGGTGATCAGTTCGGATGGGTTTGCCTCCCAGTCGGGCATGGATTTTGTAGATGACCTAGGGATTCTCTCTACTAGGGAAACCATAGATGGGGAAGGAGTTCTTATTGAGGTGCTAGTTAAAAAAACTAGGAGGTAGAGAAAAAAGAAAGGATTGGATGGTACAAAGATGCAGGAGGAGAGGGAGAGTAATCACCTTTTGAAATATAAAAGAAAGAAACTTAGTGGGGTGATCCTTCCACCCAATACAAAAAGAATTGAGGCAGAAAATAAACTACCTAAATGTTTTGATAACTCTAGGTGTGATAAAGGCCCCTTAATTAATGAACAAAAGGATGGAAGTTAACTGTCTTTCTTGGAATGTTAGGGGTCTTGAGACCCCTATAGAAAACATATGGTCAGGAGACTAGTTGCTCAAAAAAATGAGAAAGATTTTGTGTTGTTGCAAGAAGTCAAATCTATTGGCTTTGCCTTGGAGACTAGCCTGAAGGTAATCTGGAAGGATGCTTCCCAACTTGTTACCAAACATGAAAAAGGTAAGGGAGGGGCTGTTATTCTAATGGCCAACAACTGGAATCAATATGTGGTAAGCTCTGGAGTTTCTTTATTAGCAGACAGTTCCTTCTAATATGCCCCTCTCTATGACAGAGATAACAAGCATTAAGACCATTGAGGGTTTCCAAAGCACATGTTATGATTCTAGATTTAAGTTTAATTTCAAGGATCTGTGGAAGATCCATTCCCGGGGTTAAGGAGACCAAAACCCGTGCATCCAAATGGGGTAGAGGAGACTTAGTCTCATCAGTTCTCAAAACTTTGCCATATGGCTCGAGCATCAAAGGAACAAATTTCCAGAGTCGAGGGGGAACGTGTTTAATAACCAACCATCAGGGGTTGGACAAGGCCAACACCTCCTCTTCCAACTTCTCTAGACGCCATGCCAAGCTCGAAATGTTAATCTCCCAACACTCTAGAATTCCTTATTAACATTTTCTTGTTGAGATTTAGGGTTATTAAATAAACCACAAATAAGCCTTTTTGAACCATTCGACAATAGTAGAAATGAAACCCTAATTTATTTTCCCAAACATTTTTGAACCATTCATCCATATACTTCCTAGCCGGGACCCTATCAGGATCCACAACCGCAAAGATAATTGTAGTTTTTGAAAGTTTTACATCTTCCTCAGAAATAGCATTATCTAATGCCTCATTCGGAACCAAGACAAACTTCAAGAGGGGAGACGAGGATTGCTTACCTTGTCCCTCATCTCCATCTTCCAACAACGGATTCACTAAATCGGCCACAAATTTTGCACCCTGAGGAAGCCGCCTGTGCTCGCCCGCAATGATGTCCCTAAAAGATTTGATGGGTTGTTTAGACACACCGCCAGAGGCCGGGCAATTTAGGGAGTTTTCGGGGAGATTCGTATCCCCTTCCATCATATCCTTGAACCACCACTGCTTCGCACATGCCTTGGCACAAACATAGAATCCCAACGGGAGGAGCCTATCACACCCACACCACACCAGATCAGAGCGCAAGATTACACCCTAAAGAAATGTGGTGCTGGATTAGAGATAAGATAGAGAAGAAATTAACAAAGTAGAACAAACAGTATCTCTCTTTTGCTGGGAGATTCCAGATCTGTCAAAAAGTTATGTCCTCTTATAGCATCTACTTTGCCTTTGTGTGGTGTTTTTGCTCCTACCAAATTAATGTCATTCAAAAAAGAATAAGAGAATTTCTATGGTCTGATGGTAAAGGGAAAAGGAAAAAACATTCTGTCAAATGGGAATGGTGCACCATTTCTAAGGTGCGAGGTGGTTTGGGGTTGAAAGATCTGAGGATTCAAGGCATTGCCTTGGCAACCAAATGGGTGATTGGTGCCTTGGATGGTGAGGAACCATGGAAAGTGCTCATCAGATATAACACTGCCAATGTTGTGCCTAAACATGCTAAATTCTGGAAGCTCCTTCCTTTCAGTGATATTCTTAGTTGTGAGTGGCCTATGTCACCTGCAAGATCCAATGTTTTTAGAACCATATGGAAGGCTTGGGAAATTCTGAAAAAGAACCTATCCAACTGCCACTTCACCAAGGGTGATAATAAGGTCATCCTTGCCAATAGATCTATTTGGTGGAATCTGAAGCATAAAGGAAAGCCTTTAGCTCTAATTCAAGGCTGTTCTACTAAAAGTTGGGCTCAAAAAGGGATTCTTTGTTTTAACGATGTTTTGAAGAATGGAAGGTTGAAGGATTGGAATGGTCTAAGTTCAGAATTTAACATCCCTCAAAGTAACTGGAGAACATACACTGTGCTGAGAGAGGCCTGTGGCCATCTCAAATTTCCAGTTGAAACCAAAAATGATCCTCTCCAATATAAAGAATTTTTGTGGCAAAATGATAACAAAAGAATGAATGTTAAAGTTAAAGAAATTTATACAATGTTAATTGAACAGGTGGACATAACAGAACACATGAATAAATCCTGGAAAATGAAATTGAACAAAGATCAATGGAAATTTTTTTTCTTGAAAGACTGGTAGAAAGAATTGGAGGCCAAAAAGGCCTACTTCAGATGGCTCTTGATATTACAGAAGGTCCCTTATAAAAGCAAAAGAAATGATATTGATGTCTACTCTTTATGTAGAAAGCTTGAATCATTATCTCATATATTCTTTGATTGCATTTTTGCTAAGGAAATATGGAATATGTTATGTATATCTCATAATGTTTGGGGGAATAATGGGGGTATATCCCCTAAAAATATACTTTTTATTCAAAAATGCAAAATAAGCAAAACTGGTGCTTTATTCTGGCATATCCTTTCAACTAAAATTTTGTGGGCAATTTGGAAAGCTTGGAATGAAGACCGATTCCAAGGAAGGAGGAGATTGCTTACTGAGTCCTATAAGGGACTCATATTTTATAATGTTGCTATGCAGGTTTTCATCACTGTGGAGCTTGCGAAGGACAAATTCTAGAAGTATTTGGAAAACAGAGAAATCACTATTGATATTTTGGAAGCCAGATATGGTCATATGTGGCCGGAAGGCCACCTTGGGGCAGAGGTATTCTTAAGGGCTCTACAGGCCTTTAGAGAAGAACTAAAAGAAGAGCAGAAGACTAATCCTGGTTTGAACAAAGGTAAAGAGGTGGTTATGTGCTAATGGAACAACAGAGGAACAAAGTCCCTGGTATGTCAGTTGAGGAGGTTAATGCGGCTGAGGCACTGGTGACTCTTGGTGATGTTGATAGCTCAGTTCAGTCTGGTTAAAATCCGGCCAGTGATATCCTTTTTGTCTTTTGGCTCCTTTGTACATAGGGCTGATATATAAGTTGGTCTCTCTTTTGATGTATATATGTAATTACAACTCTCTAATCTTGATGTATATTTTTTGGGGTTGTACTTGAAACAGGTACTCTAAGGTTGTATTTCCTTTGTTTCAAGGTCTGGGATGGGGTTGTCTATCCTTTGTTTCAAGGTTCGGGATGGGCCTCCTAACAACACAACGCTGATACTCTGATACTCTTTCTCTGATATACTTTGTAATGGTCTCTTTATATCTAATATAAAAAAAATAAGTTTAGAATACCATATATCATGCATATGCCAAACAAAACCATTACAAATTTCAAAATTTGAAATATAATATACTAATTTAGTAATTTGATATCAAAAGGATCAAACTTGAATTCTATGATAGATAATCATTGTTCAATATTGATATAATACAAGTAGTAATCACTAATCAACATCATATGTATTATGGGTCATCATTAAGACCAAAATCATCATCACCATTAACATTAGATGACTCAAGTAGATTAGAAGAACCACATGGAATCCCACTACCTCTTGGAATAAAAGTATGCTAGCTACTCAATTCTTCAAAAATTGAAGTTGTGCAACACGAAAAAGATCCAAGTCAATTTGCTCTGGTCTACATCCCACAACTTTGTTGCCTCGTGTACTCATAATTTTGTGAGTAAGAAGGTGCAAGTTGGAATGCATGCAAACTAGCTCCTTTGCTTTACTTGATGCCAATTGGTTGTGCTTCACTAAATGGATGGAGTATGTACTCCAATTCCATTCAAATGAAGAAGAACTAGCAACCTATTGAAGCAAAGGGAGCTCTCATTAGAGTTGTTAAATTAATAAATTGCAAATCAAATTTCAAATTTGAAAATAGTAATCTTTAAAATGAAAAAAATAAGATTTAGAGAGGGTAAAAATTCATAAATTTACTTGCGATAAAATTTTGATTGCAAGAACGTAGAGGTGTGGCAATTTTTGGCCATTGAGGTACCACCAAGAGTGATCATCATTCCTATACTTGTCACAAAGAGTGGAAATAGACTAGTGGAGGCTGTAAAATCAACAAACTCATTTGTAACTGCATCCTCCATATCAAGACCAGGGAAGAGTTTAGTAAGTGCTTTTCTAAAATCTTCCTCGACTTTTGCATCTCAGTATGTTGGCACCCTTGTTGGCATAGCTAGGATCTCTTCACTTAATATTTGGGAGTCTATTTGAAGGAAAGAACATGGAGTGGGTGTTCATTTTGTTCCATTTTGCAACACAAATTGATTGCGCCTCTTTGAAGAAAGTTTCTTTAGAATCTTTCTCTTTTGCATTTATGATGCATTTCGTCTTCCCAATCATTGACTTGATGCCATTGTAAACCTCTCCCAAACATGCATTATCCATGTTGGTAAAGCAGATCATACTCATGTTGGGCTTGGTGAAACTAAAAATATATTCCATGCAATCCCACCAAGTGTCATATAGAATCATTTGCTTTACATTTGCTTCCCTCTCAATGTTGTGTTGGATGCAAATTTGGTTTTAACAACCTATTTGAAAATAAAAAATAAAAAATTTAAAACATGGAATAATGCATACTTAAATTTTAAAAATAAATTACTAAAGTTAAACATAAAATTAAAAAATTGCATTGTTTGAATTACCTTTAGTAGCTCCGTCACAAGAATGATCTAAAAATGGCCTGCAACATGTGGTTGTTTGTGATGAACATTTGGATCTCTTTAGCCTTAGCATAGACTTATTTGATCTAATCTATTTTCTTACCCAATTTTTTTAGCATGAGCTTGAGCGAGTGCACAACATAAGGTGTCCAAAATATATGTGAGAATCATGTCTCAAACAACATATCAACCACTCTTCAATTTCTTGCATTGTCTATTATGACTTGGACAACACTTTGAGGACCCACTTCTTGAATTCACTGTATAAGGATGTCAATAATAAATTGTGCATCCTTCACTTACCCCTCACAACCCATGGCATTCAAAAACATTGCCTCTTTAGGGAACACTACAATCACATTGATTAACAGCCTATTTCTTGCATCCTTCCATCCATTAAAAATTATAGACACCCCGATTTCTCTTCATGAGGCCCTAATGGGAGCTGATGAAGTTTCTATATGTTCAACCTCCTTTGACAATAAGTGTTATGCAACTTCCCATAACTTGGGTTTGTGCACTCTTTTGGAGCTTCATTTCTTTTCTATTATATCTTTCCAGTATGCTGATTGAACAACATTGAAGGACAAACCATTTGCATAAAGGCATCTTGCAATGGTTTGGTCATCAATTTCTCTAGCATCATTTTAAATGTCCCCTCCGATGGTCCCTTTGCTTTCTTCACATTACTGGTATCTTCTTCATTCCTACCCAAAAATGGATGTCTTTCTACTACAACATTAGGGATAATACTATGAGTATGAGGTGGAGAACTAGGTGGACTTTGTGAGCCCCTTCCTCTCCTCAAAGGATGCCCTATTCAATTAACAACTCTTACATTTGCTTCCTCTTGCTCTTTGATATATTTTTCTATTTTATAAGTTGGCTTAGGTGCACCAAGTTCTCCTAAATAGGATTTGATTCCCAATCCAAGAATGGCACACATATGGGATTTCACACAACTATATGAACTTGTATACGACTAATCACACCTATTGCATATCCAAACATATGTCTCACCAACTAAAATCTGCTTTATCATTTCTACATGCCTCCACAAAAGCGAAATCAAGTCAATTTCAAAGGAGGGTTTACTGAAGAGCTAGACTTGTTGTACCCAAAATTAATTTTTTTTGGCATTCTGTATAAATTGAGCTAAATCTTGTTAAAATGCCATGTTAAGTCAGTTTTAGGTCAAACCAATCATAGAATCTTGGTGGGTTTCTGTCAAAGAACACACGTGCAAAATTCTGAAAATTTGAAAATTAGGGTTTTTCGCCCCTATTTTCAGGGAAACCCCCGAAAATAGGACCTTCCCAGAAATATTCGAAAATGATTTTGATAGGATTAAAAGACTTCACGCATCGGCTAATATCGTCTCTAATCATCAAAAGACATGTTTTACCTCGGTGGGTCTATTTCTATTTCCTTTTCTCAGAACAGCATAGAACCTCTCAAGCAACATAATACTATGACAGGCATCGTGTGGCCGAAAGTTTAAACCTGTGCTTCTTTAACACCCGACGCAACTATGGCGGAAAAGGTCAAAATGATGTCAGCTTTGAGTTTAGCGAGATTCCCCGAAAGTGAAAAAAGGTCAAAATTTGACTAACTCGAAACGCTACTTAAGGGAGGAGAACTCCAAAATGCCTGGAAAAGAGCCTTTTCGGGGTCATGATCTTGAGGGTCAAATGCAGTCAGTAAGATCATCCAAAGCAGTCATTCTCGACGTTTGATTGCTGACTCAACAGTGAAACAAACATCCAGATCATCTGATGAATAGATCACTAGCAACTGCTGACGAAGCAAAAAGAGGCAGTTGAGGAAATATCAGGAAACCACAGTTAACGGCGAAGTTCTAAGGAAAAAGAGCCTTTCCAAAAGAAAGGCACCCTTCTTTCTTGACAAGCAGATGCTGATAAATGACCAAAGGCTTCCCAGGATAACCTTCTCAGCCCAAGTAGATCTCAGAAACGCAACTGCAAGCACCAACACCTGACAGGGCAGTCAACGGATAATCTGGATCAAAGTAGGCAACTTTTCAGATGGAAATAATCAAGCCAAAAGACAAAAGCGCCCTTTTCAAGGAGGGGCGCCCTTGAATAAAGGGACCCTAAAATAAGATCCAGGTTTTCTGAAGTTAGTCATTCTTGGCAGAACTGAGCTGGGTACCTGATGAAACATTCAACGAAATCATCTGACTCTCCGATCAACGAGAAATCCAGATCAAAGCACGAGAGGTCATTTCAAAAAGCTGAAGAACGAAGTTTGAAAATTCACCAAGGCATTAGCAAAAGCGCCTTTCCTTGGAAAAGGCGCCCATCCTTTTGAAGACCTAAACTCAGTTTTTCATCAACGTGTTTCCCAGGCATTTCTTTTCAGTTTGGATCCAGCTCCGTAGTGAATGTGTCCACGACATCTCAGGATCAACAGACAACGCTTGATTCAGGATCAAACAGAGGACTTTCAGGAGAGAATATTTAAAAACTTACAAGAAAGCAAAAGGGACGCCTAAAGAAGTCAAGGGTCAATTTGTTGACTAAGTCAAGAGCTTTT
The DNA here is from genome assembly GCA_007258455.2 of Sequoia sempervirens. Taxonomy (NCBI): domain Eukaryota; kingdom Viridiplantae; phylum Streptophyta; class Pinopsida; order Cupressales; family Cupressaceae; genus Sequoia; species Sequoia sempervirens. The sequence continues at coordinate 12,498 of VDFB02372278.1, read as the reverse complement.
TGAGTTAAAGTTGGCTAAAACGCTCCACGATTGGTGGAAATCACCTTTTCAACTTTAGATCAAGCCAAAATCACCTTTTGAGCTTGAGTTAGGTCCCCAAATTTGTGGATCTGAAGCTTAAACATATATATTCAAGGTGAAGGTGTCCCATTTCATTATTTCATTGCAGGTTAAGAGATCAAGATCAGCCACAAGCTCTCAAGGACGCCATTGATAGATCTGAACAAGGTTTTCATCCGTTCTTCATTTTTCATAGACTGGGGCGTAAGAGGACGCTAGCTATTTCACAGGATTGGATCCGTGAGATAGATTTTTCGGGGAATCGATAAAACTTCCAATCCACCTTCTCGCCTATATTTCCTTCCGTCTTAGGTTTCTTTGCATTTGACACGTAAAAGCAACAGCTATATCGCATCGCATCAACTGGTTGATCAAAGATTATTTTTCTGTGTTCAATTCCACACAAATTTTCCAAAATCAAAGAAACTTGCTGCCCCTATTTTGGTTTTTCCGAAAGCTCTTAATCCAAATTGAGGGGAACTCCATCAGGTTCGTGATATTGAAGCACTAACAAACTCCATGTGCCGACATTTTTCCATTGAAAAATACTTCTCTGCCGCAGGCCTATTTTCAAGGTTCGGGGCACCAGTCCAACAAGGCGATTGAAGCAAATGAATCTTTAAGTTTTTCAAGATGCATTCCTCGTGTACAATACGAGACCAAGACGGTCTTACTCCATGATTACTTGAAAACAGTTGACACAAATTTACACCAAGTAAATCCAGTGGTTGATTTGGAGCAGCTAGAAGGCATGAATCAAATCACATTGCAGAATATTGAAGAATCCGGATTGCTGCAGGCCGCATCAATTCCCATCACACTACAGAGCGTAGAACTTGTAATCGCTTGTATCAAGCATTACAATCCTACCACCAGAGAAATCAGAGCAGCAGATGGAAGAATTGTTTGCAGCCTAAAGCCTCAGGATATCGAACGGTGTTTTGATATTCCATCATGTCCTAATAGCAAAGTCATATCAGTGACGGAATGTGAGAGGGCATTTGAGACAGCTAAGGACAAATGTAAAAAGGTTATGGCTGAAAAATGGCTAAAAGTGACAAAGGCAAGCTTGCCTAAGCCGTTGGGACGAGGAGAATGTAAAGATGAGTACTCAGTGTTAATCACTCTACTCAATAGAATCACTGGAGAAGATGGTCGTCAATTCCAGCCATGGATGTACTATATCATTGCTAAAATCATTGGCAAGAGGGAATATTATGACTGGGCCACTTTGATTAGTGACACACTCCACCGACAAATCACTGGGTATCTGGAAGCTCATAGGTTCCATATGTGCTCTTACTTGGTATACTTGATAGCCTTCCAAGGTGAATTCAGGTTATTGAACAATGTGGGAACCTTAGGTGTGCAGAAGGTTCACGAACATTTCGCACGTCTTGAGTTTACTCAAGCGGAGCGACACTTCAAGAGAACGAGTGATAACTTCATTATGCACACAGTACGTGAGCTTAACCATGAGATGCACGTGCGTATTTCACAGACAGCCAGAGAGGCAATGGCGGATTGGGCGGATTGGTTCATCCAATTCCCTACGTTCTCTTACATACGCGTGTATGGCTACATTGGCCACCCCGCCATGCTACCAAGATACCCTTCAGATAGGGTAGTCTTCATGGAATTCCTGAGACAGTTGTCCGAGGTTCATGCCTACTTGCGCTTGAAGAGGAAGACAGCTGTTAACTTTCCTGTTGAGATGGGACTATATAGATGTGGATTCGCGGCAGATGCTAAGATGATGAGTTAGGAAACAAAGGAGGTTTAACCCTCGCTATCTCATATTGATAGAAGATCCTATGATCCCGTGAGGACTCCCATGCAAGACAATCTTGAGTATGTAACACTTTCAAGCATAAGTCTTCTATGGAAGATTATTGGGCAGTTCTTGCAAAAGACGAAAAGTATGAAGTGCTAAGAAGGAACCACAGCCAGGTTCAGCATTTCCACAAATTGTATTGATTTTAGTATGTCACAGACATCGAAAGCCCGGTCCGATGATGAAGGGGAAGTCACTCTCCCCTCATTCTTCTAGATTCAGCTTGACTCCAAACCAGCCTCCCAGAGCGGGATTGGTACGCCAAAGAAGAATACCTAGAAGAAAGAACGAGTAGAGTGGTTAGAAATAGCCAACTCTATCTCGACAGCAAGAAATCAAGGAAGGTGATACCTCACAGAGCAGAGCCGCCACAGGTTCAGTCTACACCACCTTTCACTTCAAAAAGGAAGCCTAGGCAGAAGCAATGGTGCAATCCTCCTCGAGGGATGAGGATGTCAAAGCCTAGAACACAGAGGACACCAGTGGAGAAAGCCACACATAGTCCTGAAATAATCACGGGTATTGCTGCCCCAGAACAAAGAGTAGAGACTGCTACCCCTGATTCAGCAGAAGTTATCACGGAGGAACCAACAGCAGTAGTTGTTGAAGAACCAATGGCTAAGCCAATGGCAGAAGCAACAATAGCGTGTGCCAGCCAGTAAATCCAAGGTTCAAGTAGGAACAGAGTCACTAATATCAACACAGAGATATCATCACACACACAAGTCCTCATCGACTTGATTCACACCTAGAGACATTGTCTGTTAGATACCTCAATATCTAGCATTCAAGGGCCTCACACGCCTCCTGTAAGTTCACAGACTTATTTGGCTTGAAGTGCTTCCTAGGAAGAAAGTAGGGAAAACTCCCTGTATGAATCCTCTGACTTTGGTCAATCTCACCACGCCCCACAAGACACGCCTTTAAGAAGCTAAAAGAAATGTGTCTTCACATAGAAAGGAATGCGTGAAAGTGTGAGATCATCATAGAGATCAGCCAGCCTCCGCACCAAAGAGAGTAGCAGCATGTACACCTAGGTCCAAGCTCACATTCACTTTTGTCTCAACTTAACCTCTGGGAAGACTACACTCCACGTGAGGACCTTCTTGGAATAGCTTCGGTGAGCGTGCAAGAAAGGATGGCAAAGGATGGTAAAGAAAAGGCAGCCTTAAAGGCTGAAAATCAGAAACTGAGGTCTTACATAACCAGCTTGATACATGGCACACCAAACGTCTCAGCCCTACCAGCAGGACTACTAGATCTCCCCGCTGAACAAAATCATCGGCAATTGATAACATTCGGCAAACACTTGAGAGATCAAGTGGAAGAGTTTGTTCTCAAAGGTAGATGTATACTGACAAACCTATACCAGTTACGGGATAGAGCACATGGACTTCGTGCAGAGATCCAGCAGTCAGAACAAAGGATTGCAGAAAGGAGGCTTGAAGACGAAAGCACAATTGCAGATTTGCAATTGGCATATCAATCAGTATACTCCGAGGAAAACAAGCAACATCTTTTGCTTGCAAAGGAAACAATTGGCGCATAAGGTGAAAAGCCTATGACGTCATCCAAGAGGAGTTGTGATTGATTACGAGATGACTCGTAGTTGCCATCATTATCAACTTCGCAAGAATGTTGGTGATATCATTCCCTTGCATGGAATATCGCCGCAGGAGGATAGGTGAATACGCCGAGATGGTTACCGTATTTAACCGCTCGTGGATGTCATCCGCAGTACCTTTCTTGATGATCTAGATAGTTGCAAGCTAGCCAAGGTAGCAGCTTTATCAACCAAATTTGAAGAGGCAGCATCTCAGTGTATTGACTTTAGAAATCAACTCACAATGGGTGAGATCATGCTGTGATGCCACATCATCATTCTACAAAGCACACCCCCGTGGTCAAGAAGTCAATCAATGATAGAGACATCAAGTGATTAGTGGCTTAACTATAAATGCAATTCAGAAGGACGCCTTATACACCTCCAAGTGGCATTCATGAGACTTGAGTTTGAGTTGATGCTTCTTTCCAAGTCAACTCAAGATGATATTAAATGTAGTTGGAGTTAACTTGATGCTTCTTTCCAAGTTTAACTCCACTTTCCTTAAATCATGCATTGTCAGATCCCACTGATTAAGGATGTCTATTTGACTTCCATGATTTGTGGATCTTAGATCTCCACTAAATGTGGATGTCTATTTTGGAGGGATACTTTCATTAAAGTTTACCTTTAGTTTACTTTCAGTCAACTGAAGTAGTTTCAAGTTGACTCTTTGTTTACTTTCAGTTAACTGAAGTAGTTTTCCAGTTAACTCGCTTTGTTCCCCCTTTTTAGGAATAAATCTTGCTAATTGATTGGCAAGAATCCTCATTGTTAACTCAAGTAGATTTTGGGTTGCCCACTCCTTTGAGTTCTATAAATAAGAGCCTTGGGCTCATTATTTGTTTAACTTTTACTTGCTATGCAAAATTGCTGCGCCATTGTTGCCAACAGCTTTGAAAGCGGATATTTGTTCACTCTTGGATGAGAGTTCGTTGGTGGATTGTAATTGTCCATGATTTCATGCCTTTGCTTTCCCAACCTTTGTAATTCGTTGATGAAGCTTTGAAGGAGAATATCATAAGGCGCTTGCATTTTGGTCAATCTTTTTGAGTTGTGTCCACGTCTTGTGTTTAATAGCTCGTTGTTTCATTTCCCTCCTCGGATAGGAGTCCCTCCTCCTTGGACATTTGTTATGGACAAGTTATCGTTTGTTGTTGTGTAATGTATTGACTTCCAAGCTATACTTCGGATAGGAGTCCCTCCTCCTTAGCAAGCTCGCTGGCCAAGGCATCGTAAATTTGTTGTTTCTCGTAAACTATTTCCTAGACCATACCTCGGATAGGAGTCCCTCCTCCTTGGTAGGTCTCAGATCTAGTTTACCGTATAGAGTGTTTGCTTGTACCAACCTTATCTTGGTGTATACCCGAGAGTTCAGAGCCTCGGTCATATTCTCAGGAGACGGCGAATTCAGGTGATCCAACCATCCCATTCCCGCTCCTTTACCCTCATGCTCTGTTTATCTTGAAGGTATTGGATAGATAAAAGCTAGTTAGTCGTAGTTGAGATCTGCAGAAACCAGAGAAAAAGCTTAGCTACGGCGCATTGTGTTTGTGCACCCTTGTGTCCTGCCGCTGAAGCATAAAAAGATAGGAACTTTAGTTTACATTTCCCTTCCCTACGCATTGCTCCTAGCAGAGAGGGACTTCTCCTCTTTAAATAACAAAGAAGTGTTGCAAAACATTTGAAATAGCTGAACGTTTACAATCAGCACTCCAGAGGTGCTAATTTAAACGCCAACAAGACTTTACTGCCCTCATAACAATGTAATGATAGTCTCTGCGTGTAACAAGCCTGCAACAAGAAGTTTGAAAAAAAAACATTCTGAACGATATGTTCTAAAATCGAAAGATTCAATACAAATGAAACCCAAAAAATTTACAAAAAGTCTAAGCTTTATGATTAAGACCTTTAAGTCTCATGTTTTATTTCTTCCTATAGTTCAATTATTTGAGGAAATATATTATAAAATTGTACTATTTATTTAAAAATGAATGATATAATTAACTTATTAAGTGCGTTGTAAATTTACAAGTGTATGAAGGGGATACAAATATAAATTGAACTGTTTATTTGATAAATATATATATACAAATACATATTGAATGATATATTGATTAGTGCAAATAAAAATTATATTGTGCATTATTTGATAATTATTAATGTATATAAAAATTGAATTGTTGTGCATTGTTTATTTAATATACAGTATATAAAAATAAAAAAAAGAACTATATTCATGTTTTAATTTATTTATTTGAATAGAGAGCATTTTTTTTATATATGAAATTGGCTAAGGGAGCCAAACCCGTATCACATTCCAAAGGGGATTCCTTGTTGAAACATATTGTAGTGAGGTTGCACCCTAGATAAGACTACCCCACTCCCTCCAAAGTACCCCTACTCAAGTAGATTTTCCATGTCTTAATAATCATACAAAATTACAAAATTTTGGTTACCACCCTACTTCAAACCTCCTCATCCACTCCGTTCACCATCTCACTGCCCATCAGGAGCCCTACTTGGAAGCCATATGCAACCCTCTCAACTAGTCCAGGAGGAAATCGATCCTCGTTGCAACTTGTCCCCTCTTGAGGTTTGTGTGCATGTTTGTTCCCCATATGAAGAAAGGCACTAGAGGGGAATCAAAGTTGTAATATAGCCTTGGCCAACACCTTTTGTTTATTCAAAGACTGCCACTCTTCACCGCCCAATCCAGAATTTGGGCCATACCGCCACACCATTTCGTTTGTACATAACATTCCATTATGCTGTGGACCGTCTAATTATCTTCCAACTCCAACAACCATGCCATGAAGATCGATGCCACATCCATGTTTGTTTGGTACCTATTCTCCAACTCGATGTACTCCTCCCCCAACACCATCTTTATTGCTTGCATTACCATTGGAGAGTGGCACCAAAAGATATTCCTTAGCCTCCTGTTTGTAAATCGCCCTATGAATGCTACTTGTCCCCCTTGCACCGATAAACTAAAAGAGGCTTCCATAATGTGAATGCCTCAGCTCACCTCTTTGTTTGATAAATATCGTTGTCGCATTTAATTCACTTGTGCATACCGTCTTTGCTTCCAATGTTGATGCAAACAAACCTCAATTGAATGATAGCCATCTGCACATTCCTCCACTTCATTAATCAACCTTCAATGTCGTCCTTTTCTAGCTTTTTCGAAACATGCCAATTGTCCTCTTGCCTTAAAATTTCACCTTCCCCACTTTTATCAATTGCCTAATTTGCTCAGAGTTCCGCCAACTTGTTCCCTTCCCTGTGTTAAGCACGCGGTGATATTGAGAAGGGGGGGGGGGGGTGAATTAGTATCTAACAATCCTTTACTTTTCAAAAATCAATCACAATTAAAATCATTCAAGTAAGATCTAGCAATTAGGAACACGATGAGAACACATGATTTACGTGGAAACTCTTTCGGGATAAAACCATGACACAATATTGCATATATATTATAGTTTAATCTTATTCTTCTTGTAGGCTCCAACCTACTATCAAAATGTCTATACCAATTGAGCTCCAACTCAGCAAGAGGCTCCAACCTCTACTTGATAGGCTCCAACCCCCACACACAAACTGATCTCCAACCTAGAAAGAGGCTCCAACCTCTGTTTGATAGGCTTCAACCCGTTTAATTCTTCAATGCTTATATAATTAATTCCTTCACCAAATCTGATCCAATCTCAAATCTGATCCAAACTCATTTCTGATTCAAACTCAAATCTGATCCAATCTATGACAATGTCTTCCTTCAAATCTGATCACAAAATATATCAATGTCTTCCTATATATTTCAACATATATCCTTCATAAAGATTTAATTCAGTTCATATACACTTGCACACTTTAATCAAGAGCTACACATATTCTTCATTAATAACATTAAGAATTCTTCAATATAAATCTGAGTGACACTTCATTTTTTTCTGCCTTTTCTCTTTTAAGTCTGCTCTTATATTCACATATTATTCATTGAATTGTTGCATTTAAATCCATATATCTTCCACTTTTTTATATCTTCTCAATCCAAGTAATGGACATGTCCTTTCACAAAGAACACCACCTTTCACATGAGATGTAACTTTTCATTTTAATTTTCTGCCCTTTCATAACACTAATCATTGATTACCTTTAATCGCACCTCTTTAAAATATAGTCGCTGCCATTTATTTATTCTAGACTTGGGCACTATTTATTTGAGTTGCCAACTTTGTAGATTTGTCTCTTTTAATAGTGATCGCTGTTCTTATCTAAAGTTCATCGCTCCTTTAAAAAGATTGCTGCCTTTTTCATAAAGTAATCGCTTCTTTTAATTGCTGCCTTTTCTTAATGAACTTTACATTTAGTAAGTGCTGCCTTTAATTAATAAATGGATTGCTTCCTTAAGGTAATTGCTACTTTATTATGAATTGTCCACTTTAATCATTTCCTTAATTTCTATCTTCTTAGACATGATCACTGCTTCTTTTGATGAGCACATTTCAAAGGGAGTCGGTCCATGAATTAAGCATTATTTTAATTCAAATTTATCTTCAAATGAAGGCACCAAACTTAATGAGGGTCGGCCAAATTTTTTTCTATTCATCTCATTTAGCAATTTCTTCCATAGTTGGCCACTATTATAACCATTGTTTAAATCTTTATTTTAAACAATATAATTAATCTCTTCAACATGACGATAGTCGAATACGATGGGAACATTGATCTTGATGGTTACAGCCAAAACAGAGCGATAACCGACTTATAGTCTTTGATCAATAAACAATTTCCTTCTTGCACATTTGGCATCAATGATAACACATGCTTCAATGGATACTTCAATACATTTGAATTCTTATACCAACAATCTTTGCTCAAGTGCCTTATTGACATCAGCGACAACATGTCTATGTACCTTTGACATCAATGACAACATTTCCAACACCCTGTACATGTGCATAATTGTAAAGGCCTCAAACTTCTCTAGCAAGCTCCAAATCAGCATGACATATTTGTTAAATTTCCAATTTGGGGCCTGTTTCTTTCAAATGGTGTTGATCGTAATTAGTGAGTCCCCTTCCAAATGGACTTTTTGTGTCTAATAGGCTAAACAACTCTTCAATGCTAGCCGAGCTGCTTGAAATTTGGCATCATTGTTCATCCCCACCTTTAATTTCTCGATTTCCATCACTAAAATTTTACCTTCTTTATCCCTCACTACACACCCGGCTTTGGAGAAACGTGGGTTCCCTCTTGCCACCCCATCAAAATTCACCTTCGTCCATCCCTCCTTAGGGGGACGCCATTTCTTGAGTCTTCTATCTTCCAGAAAAGGATTAATCCATCCAATCCCATGAACGGGGGAATAGAGAACATTTTTCATTTTAAATATTAAGATAAAAAAATTATTAAGGTTAAAACTTTAAAAAATAGTATCAAATGTAGTTCTAGAATTGCAAATTTTGCCTTGGTTTGACATGGCTATGGCAACCAAGTAGCACAAGGTGTTATTGTTGTTGTTCGAGCAGAAAAATAACTGACAACATAATGTATTCAGTTTCACATTGTTGTGTTTCACGTTTTATTCTTTTTGTTCGCATTGCTTTTCTCATGGTGTAAAACAACCAAAATTGACATATAAAACAAATAAAACAAAGGAGATGTGCTATAAGTTATAACATAATGTTATTAGGGGTCATACCCTTATACCATTTATATATTGTTCTAATATAAGGTTATTAAACCTTATATAGTATATGCTTATTAATCATATCCCATTTGAAATAATTATAGTCTAATAACTATTAGATTATTAATTATTTATGAATAGTGGTTGTTGAATAGATGTGACTAATACCCCTTCAAGTATTATGCCACCCTTTATCACTATGCACATGAAGTATTATTGGCCATGTGGACATAAGGAGAAGTGATTCCCTAGGTTCATTCTATGTTAGAATAGACCATTTTTTAAGTGTTTTAATAAAATGTTTTTTACCCAAAAGGGTTTTCTCCATGTATATCTTGTGTAATGTGTAAATTCTATGCATGTATGATTTATGATTCTTGTTTTATTTATTTTATGTGTTGTTTATAATGATTAGTATCCTAAGGTCCTAATTTATTGCATGGTATCAAAGCAGGTTAGGCTATACTAATCATTTTTATAGGTTATACTAGAATATATGTAGAACTTGATGGGAAACCTCTTTATTCTCAATCAACACATTTGCAATACCACTTTTGAATTTGGTGTGCCTATTCTATTCTTTCAAATTCACTATTTCATTTTCTCCTTTTAAGTTGTAGATGTTGTACATTAATTTATAGTTTCACTAAGTAGTCCAATTTGTCTTCGGAAAACCACATGCATGACTAGTTATTTTTTCAGCCTATTCCTTCTAAGTCTCACCATAATAAACATAGATAATATGTTCATATTAGTGGACCATTGTTCCATGTTAAATATATTATGGAGTATTTATTTGCCTTTGTAATGTCCCCTTTTGGCGCTTAGCCAATTCGTGCACATTTTGCTAGTTTCCAAGTCTTCCGGAGGGTAATTGGTTAATTAGGGAGAACTCCAACATTCTTGGAGAAGCATATGATCAATCTTGCAGAGCAATTGTTCTTGGGTTTGAGTTCAGTTGATTATTTGGAGCCCTTTGATGCTTTCATGATCGATTTTCAACCTTTTGGGTGCTCTCCAAACTTCTTGGAGGAGCAAGCTATTTTAGAAAGTCGCCAAGTTGATTTTAATCATCTTCCTATTGCCCCAATATCATATTGGCGTAGTCAAATTTGGATTCCGTTGTGTTTTGGGATTTTCCACAACTTGGGGTGAAATAATTAAATTATTCACTTAAGTTATAATATTTTATCATTATTTTTGATAACTTAAGTGTAAAATCTTTTCAAAAAGGTATTTTAATTCCCTTTTTGGACGCCTAGGAGAAATAAGGGGGTCTTGCACATGAAAAAGGTTTTATTTTATTTTAGAAGGGAATTTGATGGAAAAGGTGATTAAATGTTTGCACATAACAAATTATTTGATTTATCATGTATCAATGTGTAAGAGAGGGGGACCAACCACGATCAAGGCCCCAGGTCACGGTGTAATGTCCCCTTCTCGAGCATGATTAGTTCAGTTGACCGTTGGCCTATTCCAGAGACCCGTAGGCTACTCGGAAGGTGAAATTAGGGTTTCCTGTTTTGGAGGTTGTTGTTGCTTGAAATTTGGTGATTGAATTGCAGTTTCTTTCTGGGTTTTTAGAGAGCTTCGCAGTGGTGTGATTTGCTTTGCATTCTGAGCACTTTCTAGAATTTACTATTTTTAGTAAATTCTATTTCTGGCAGTGGTCCTGTTGTTTTCGGCACAGTTGGCTCTCTTCTTCAGCTGGTTCAATTGGGTTGTTCATTTTTGGCCTTGGGATGCATTTGGAGAGATAAGTTCAATTAATTTAAATAATGTTATATTTTAATGTTATATTACCCCCCTTGGCCTAGTCTTATAACTTAATGTTGTTTTAAAAAGTGGTCTTTATGGGTAGACGCCTCATAGGAGGTGATTTAATATTTTCTAAGGTTGGAAAACTTGCTTGGAAAAGGGACGCCGACCTTGTTGAGAGGTTTGATTTAAAAATAAAGTCAAAATATAGCTTTGGGAAGTGGGACGCCATCCAAGGAGGGAAAATGAACAAGTTCAAATTTGAAAATTAGGGCGCCTTCTTGAAGCATCTAGAAGTCTCCTCTCAAGCTTATAAAATGAGGCCTTTGCTCTCCAGTTGATCATCTTATGTCTACAGTAATGTTACTCTGCCGGAATGGTACTGGGATCGCTTCGAGGAATGAATGCCTCCTAGCCTTGGCATTGCTTCTTGCTTGAAAGATAGCAACTAGTGGTGAGATAGTTGTAGTTGAGAGAATTTGTAGTGAGGTTTGCATTGTAGCATCTGTTTTGCATTGTAGTTCAGTTTCTTGCATTTTATAGTCATTTCTGGAGGTATTGCTTTAGTGTAACTGAATGGTGTTTATGCTCATATATCAGAAAATAAAAATAATCTCTTTCTGGGTACTGAACATTTGAGATTCCTTGATAGGGGCGACCCCTCATGGCAAGTTTCAGATTTTTTGATTAAAGATTGGATTTTATAAAGAGAAATCGCCCTTCTTAGAGGGCCGTACCATATGTACTTCCTTGGGATTTGTGCAAAAAAGAATTAAGGGTTATTTGGCATGTTTTTGGTGTCCCATCTTGGTCGCCATACTTAATAGGGTATTCTGCATTTGATTTCACATCATTAGTGTGAGTATTGAGTGAGATATGTGCATTTTGGTGAGATACTAGGTTGCTGGTTATGCATTCTAACTTGCTGGTCAGTCATATCAGAATTATGAAATTGCATTATGTTGATGGGTTGGTGAATAGAACATCTTATTAAGCTTTGAGGAGACATTGTTTATTATTGCAGCACTGGAGAGCTTCTAATCTTTGTCATGATAGGCACTTTCTATCAAATTGTAAGTTGAACAGTAGTACTGTCAGCATTCTCTCTTCTGCTCTTTACTTTACTGTATTTCCCACTGAATAAGTGGAAGAGGCTGGCTTGCCGCCTATTTACATTTTGAACTGCATTGTAGTACTTAGCATCTCCGCCATATGGTAGCTCCATTCCCACCTTGGGTTGGATAGCACATACTTGGCGTCGAGTTACTTTCCGCATTGTAGTTGATAGGGATCCTCTGACCATATGCTCGTCGTCATCCGACGCATTCTTGGTTAGAGTTCTTTTATTAGCATTGCATTGAGATCCTCTGACCATATGCTCACACTTTGCCCAATTTCAGGATCCTGGTGTACATCCTTGGTTAGAGTTGAATTCCGCATCGTTTTGGTTTAAGTGCTAACCTTAACAGATGTGTGTTGCATTGCTTATTGTAATTGAAAATTGAAAAAAATTGGTTCGGAATATTTCACACGGAGAGCCAAGAGCAT
>VDFB02372277.1:0-40701 GCA_007258455.2 Sequoia sempervirens | reverse complement strand
ATCTTATATATAGTACAATATATTGTACTTGGTTGAGTTTCTTTCCAATTCTGATCAGTTAAGTTACTATTGTAAAATTGAATTCCCAATTCTCACACATTCACTTCCTGTTGCTAAGTTGAAAGCTTTGAGTTTATCGCTGTTATAATATTGTAGTTAAAACTATCCTACATTTATTTTTCTACAGCACAATATATGGACTATCGCTGTATCAAATTTCTTTATTATCTTGTCTTATTTAGATTAAGTTTTAAAATTTTATCCTACTATGTCTTCCCTTCACCTCATACTAAAATCCTTGTCATATATATATATATATATATATATATATACATATGGTTTTGTTTTATCATCTTTCAATTTTGTGATGCTTTGTTATCTTATTTTATTTAGATTAAGTTTTAAACTTTTATCCTACTATGTCTTCCCTTCACCTGATACTAAAATCCTTGTCATTGAGATATATATATATGGTTTTGTTTTATCATCTTTCATTTTTGTGATACATACACTAACTTGTTTCCATTGTTCGAGAGCTATACTCTTGAGCAAGGGAATCTAATTTATATCTTCTCAAATGTTTACTTTCATTGAAACACTTTTAGCGAATATGCTTTCTAGTTGCAGTTCCAATAGACATCTTGAGCCAAAGATATCAATTGATGTTATAAATGGTATATGTTTCTCTCAAAAGAGAAAAACATGCTCACAAAAACCTGAAAAACTTTTTGATACCAACTTTATTCAAATTAATGGCATTGGATCTATTGATGACCTTTGAACTGTAAGAGACCAATTGATGAAGATTATAACAACTACATAAATCCAAGGATATATCAACTATCCTTCAATACGAATTTTCAAGGGCCAACTTGCAATGTCAGGATAATAATGCCTCTACTTCAGGAAGTTCATTATGAACTACAGAAAAGAACATTGTTGATACCAGTAAATGTGCACTAGGTGGGTTGACTTCAAGTAAAGATATATACTATGAAGAATCATTTGAGTAAATTTTAAATGGCACTAATGGTTTTAGTTTATATTTTCTAAAATTTGGAACATGACAAAACATCCAGGGTTTGTTGGTGATGGCATTATGAAACAAAATTGTAAAATGTGTAATTATTTGGTAGATATAAAAACATTGATATGTGATATTTGAAGAGTTATTTCATATTACTTGTTTGAAACAAAAAGTGAAACCAAAATATATTAACAATTGGTATTGTCCAACATGTTAGAGAGAAAAATATGTGAGTATTTTTTTGTGCTAAGAAAATATTGAATAAGTCTGAAAAGTGCAACAAAGGACCTAGTATTGCTAGAAAGTACGAGACAAAAATATCCAAATATATGGGCTAGCATCGGAGTAAGTTGCAGTGTGACACATTATAGTCAATTTGCTAACATGACCATCAAACAATTCATTGTTTTTGTGTTTCTAAAACAATGTTTTGTTTAACCTCATGTCTTTAAAATGCCATTGGGTGGTGTTGTGGTATCAATAGAGGAAACTCAAGAAGAAATTTTAAAATCAAACATAAATGATGTATAAAATTTATGTCTTAATGTCCCTTTTTTTATGATTTAATGTGAGATTTTTAATATTTTAATGCTTATTAATTTCAAATAACTTCAAAAAATTGCATATGTTTTGTTTTTTTTTTTATAATGGGTATTTCAACATACATGGGAGAAAGGATAATAACGTGCAATTTCTCTCCCAGAAAATTTCAAAGAAAATTGGCTTCAATGTAAAGAAGAAATCTACATGAAATTTTTTAAGAGTGTATACAAAATGGAAAAATAAATGTATGATACATGCATGTCTTATACTCTAGTTATATGCTTATATTTAGTTATTATATAATTTTTAACAAATAGAAAATTTATCAAAAATATTAAATTAGGGTTTGTTTGTAGTTATCAAAGAGCCACATCACTTGTTAGTGACAATGACTCATACCCTTAAATTTTGAAAGAGACAGTAGAATATAGACAATCTTATTAGAAAACTCAAAATTTTGAAAATGAAATTATATATTTTAGTATCTTTTTTTTTCAAGATCACAATTCTTATCATAAACTACCATTGAGGTGGCTTAGAGACAATATCTAGATTATCCATCCCTTCTTGATAAACAGTTGAACTTATTACAACTGGTTTTATGCTAGATAAGGAAACTTATGCCAAATTTGATTCTTGGTTAAACAATTTCCCTACTATGTAAACTATTATTCTTCACCATCCAATACAGTGGGATATACTCATCATTCATTTCTTTGATCAACATGGCATTAATCTGATCAATACAAATTGCAATAGTGATGTTACTAAGGTTCAAATCTATGCTTTACAATTGCTCAACAACATCTGATATGTGCAACAATAGTCAGAAAATAATTGTTAATACAATTCTATATTAAGTACTAGATGAAACCTGAAATAAGCTCAATAGATTATTACATATAAATTCAAAGAAACATGAACATAACATATCAAAATTTAATGACATAATATTTCTACTTATGAATAAATGTTTTTGATTGTAACTATGTAGGAAATTTTTCACATCCGATTACAAATGTTTTTAATAAAAAAAAATCCTAACCAACTACAACGAGAAACATTTGCTCATTTATTGAGATTTCTTATAGATATCATATGAAATACTAACCTATAATAAATTTATGAAGAATCTCCTAAAGTATCATCTTCTGACAATTTATCAACGAAGTAATGGTAGCCAACTAAAAGAAAAATTCTGACAATTTATGAACGAAGTAATGGTAGCCAACTAAAAGAAAAGTTCAAACAGATGTTGAAAAGGTTTAGAAGTTCTTTGGAATTTATCAAGAAAATTGCTTTGAGAGAAAACAGCTTGTGGTAATGAGATCGGTCTGATTTGAGCTTCGAATGAAAATAGAAGATTTATATTTATTTATGTAACTAAAGAAATTTGTCAAAGACATTGTTTAACTATATAAATTATTCACCCATGTCTTGGAGTTGTTAAAACGTTATCGTAATCGTTATCATCTTGTGTTCTGTTAAGAGTTTCAGCAACTGCAATAATTTTGATCAGAGTGCATGTCTATCGTTTATCTCTAAGGGCGCTCACAAGCAAGCTTCCTTTCTGGCTCTCAATGTAAGTGAAAGCAGTCCAATATTTCACTTTAGGGTACAAGTTTAATTCAGTTATTGGAGTATCATCTTCTATATATATATAATTTACTACCCACAAGTTCTTTTAAGTAAAGATTTGATATATAACATCTTTTAAAGAGTTGTGGTCAATCCATGTGTTGTTTATGTAGAGACGAATAACATATATTGTAAATATGGTGATTGTGCACTCTGTGGGTGCCCTTGTTAAGACTGGATTTTAGTGAGTGCCCACCAAAGGAGTGGGGTTTTATCAATATCTTGATAGAAAAGAACACACCTTAAATCAGATTTACTGGAAATATGCTGTGTTTTGATGTTTCCACCATTTGTACAGCTATTTCTTAGTTAAATATTGTTGTAGATGGATTAATTTTCCCTAGTCTGAATTTCTGGTGGTGAATTTTTCTTGAGCTGAATTTTTCATGGCCATGAATTTTCCCACAGTGAATTGTTGGCGGTGAATATTCCGGCGAAATTGTTAGTTGTGAATTTGTAAGAGGTATAGTTATGTGTTAAATTAGCTTATGATATTCTATATCTCAATCTGTACTTGAAGACAAAAAAATATTAAAAGTAAATAACATAGAAGATAATGTAATACATACACAATTCCTTCATCTAACACTATTCTTTCTCCTCAGATAGAGTTGAAGAAGAGTGCACCCTAGCTCCATTTGATTTTCTCTTTTGATATATTGATGGAAGAATGTGATCCCCTATGAAACCAGCAGCATGTTTGTAGGACTGATATGGTAACTGATCAAATGGATATCACGATGATATGATGAAGATATATTAGATAGAAAATGCAAGAACTTTATGATGCAATAAAATTTTTAGCAACATAACGCCATACTAAAAGTGGATGCTCAAATAAGATGAGAGGCCTCTCATTTATAGAATTTTCGAGAAAGAAATCAAAGGCCAAGATAGATTGATTAATGGATGGTTAGGATTCATTGAGTATTAGGGTTTGGATTAAATTTATAGTCATGTGACAAGTGTCACATGAGGGATAAGGGCTAGGTTTAGAAGATGTATTAAGACATATCTTTATGTGAGTGGTTGAGATTTAGAGATGTAGTATGAAATGGATGGATGAGATGCAAAGTTAGTTTGACATTTATGGTAAGCATCTAATTTGAGTATCAAATAATTAATTAAATAATAAAAAAATTATTTAATAATTTATTGCATCAAGAAAATTCATCCGCCAACAATTCACCAAAGGAAAATTCATTGCCAAATTTAACCACGACGAAAAATTTATCACAAACTTTTAATGCGATGAATTTTCGAGGTAGTGAATTTTCCTTGGGATGAATTTGTCATGGCAATGAATTTTCTAGCAGTGAATTGTTAGCAGTTATTGGAAAAGTGTGATGTGAAAGGATAAATTAATTCAATAGATATAATAAACAAATAAATAAATAATAAACATTTATTTAATCAAAATGAGATAAAAGTGATATAGATAAATTAATCAAATAAATAATAAATATTATTTAATTAAAATGGAGGATAAAAATGAAGAATAAACTAATTAAATAAATAATTAATATTTATTTAATTAATAACTATGCTAGAATAAAGTCAAGTGTGGTTAGGTGTCATTTCTACATTCTCTGCCTTCTCCTAGATTGTTTCTCCTTCCTTTTATCGAAATTCCTCCATTTATGCGTTTAAATTCCCCTCTCTCGCTCTATATTTTCTATATCTACGAATGTCTGCAAGGCGGTAGTGGGGATTTTAATAGCAGTTTCTAGCATCCTCGTTTTTCCTCACATGACCTGATGTCTTTCCCCTTTTGGAATAGGGAGGCCATACCCATGCCCCTCTCCTCTTGAATCATGATTTTCTCCTACATTAATTATTTTCTTCTATGTGCAACCTTTAGTTTGTTCATGCAGATTTCCTCCTCTTTCCCCCTTTAAGGGTCAACATTAATCCACTATGGGAAGGTGGATATGGGGATGTGGCATCCTTCTCCCCTTGGAAATAAGGCATCCCAACAGACATGGGGATGTGGCATCCTTCTCCTCTTTGGAATAAGGCATTCTAATTTATTAGAAGGTTGTAGATGTTAATTGGTTCAGAAAATTTCTGTGGTGAATTATTTTCGGTGAATTTTATTAGAGCCATAATTTATTGGAGAACTGTGGTGTGGAAGGATAAATTAATTAAATAAATAATAAATATTTATTTAATTAAATTGGGAGATAAAGGTGAAGGACAAATTAATTAAATAAAAATAAAAATTTATTTAACCAATATGAGGGATGGAGGTGAAGGATAAATTAATTCAATAGATATAATAAATAAATAAATAATAAATATTTATTTAATGAAAATGGTATAAAAGTGATATGGATAAATTAATTAAATAAATAATAAATATCACTTAATTAAAGTGGGGGATAAAAATGAAAGATAAACTAATTAAATAAATAACGAATATTTATAAATGACTATGCTAGGGTAAAGCCAAGTGTGGTTTGATGTGGTCAATTTTAGGTGTCTACAATACTAATTCCTATTACCACTAGCTCCTAAATTTACATTTCTAATTATAATATACCTTAAAAAAAAATGAATTGTAGATTTGCAAGTGTAAACTTGGCCCAAGTCACTTCTATAGTTATTAATCTAAACCTTCACTTTAAGAACTCATACTTCAAATTTATTTGTTTCCAACTACTTCAATAGCCATTATGACTTGACTTAGCACTTGTTGATTCATGTGATGGGTTTTTAGTTTAGAGAAACTTGCTACTCAATTTAAATCATATATGGATCATCTAGGACATCATAGGGAATTCTCATTCAGCACAATTATAGTTTGAAATTCGAGAATAAAAGGAATCTAGCACCATTTATTATCTAATTTTGTAAATATCCTTGGATAGAATGCTAGTATTATATCAAGCCGTGTAAGGTGAACACACACACTCCTTCCTATGACATGATAAAAAACAATGCAAGAAAAAGACACAAGAATGGATAAATCAACATATTAATTAAGCCATGAATGATATATACATATATAAGGGACGGAATAAATTTCCTCCAATAATAATGGAGAAGACTTGGTAGTTGACTCCCACTAATAGAGAGTGGTGGTGAGTTAACTTCCTCAAAAATGTCAAGAGGTGGCAAGGCAACTCTCACTAATTGGGACACCTTATTAAGCTTAATGTATCATTTGTAAATATTTATGTGTATAATACATTAAATAATATATACGCTAACACAGTTCTTCCTATAACATATCTTAGGTGAGCACAAAGAAACGAGGTCTCAAAAATTAGGTCTAATGAGGTACCCAAGTACAATGTAATCTCTCATAAAGTGGTGAAAGGGAGAAAAATTAGTGGGAAAAATTCCCCCTAAAAGGGAGAAAAAAAGCTAGGATAACTAGAAAGCCCCCCTCGAAGATGATGTTTCCACTATAGTAGATCGCACCCCAAGAAGAGCTCGCAAATGAATGAACTTGCTCTCTATAGAAGGTTTGGTGAAATATCCACAACTTGCTCTGAAGACTAGGAAAAGACTAGGTTGACGATCTAACCATGAATAAGCTCTTGAATGTAATGACTATGGATATCTATGTGTTTGGTCTATTGGTGCTAGACTAGATTCATGCATATCTAGATTATGCTTTGGTTATCACAATACATGGTTGTGGGATGGATAAATGGAATACCAAGCTTAGTGAGAATTACTATAAGCCAAAAATTCTTAGCATTTGAATTGAAAACTCCCCTATAACTTACCTCTATGGATGATAAAGCAATAAAAATTTACTTTTCACTAGACCAACTGATGGGACCAGTGAGAAACTGTAACATGAAGTGGACTTCTAAATTTTAGTATCACTAGCCCAATCTAAATATGTGTATCCATCCAAGTGAACCTCTATGTAAAAATTGTAGTGAATATCCAATTTGATAGTACTCTAAAGATAGTGAATATGCAATTTGACCATGTATGTCTATTATCTTTTGGATTCCCTACCTAAGTACGTGCACTCTTAGGAGTTTGTTTAACCTAAAGAGGGTGAGAAGTGGGTGACTCAGATGTTGCAACATCATCCTACAAATCATGTCTAGAAGTGTATGAAGATGATTCCTCACCACTATGCTCACTATCAAAACTAGAAGAAGAAGAACAAACTACCTTAGGAATCTATTGTGGATGGTTTGAATTGTTATAGAAGAATCATCAAAACCAAGTGAGCCCAACATAAAAGGATAAATAAAAAGTGTAGATTCAATAAGACTCTCTTGGAAATTAACATTCCTCTCAATAAACAACTCATGTGTTGTTAGGTGGAGCATACAATAACCTTTCACACCATTCAGATAACCTACAAAAATGTAAGGTTTAGACTAGACAATTCCATTTCCTCGCAATTTTGATTTGATATATGTCTCATGGTTACATATTTGAAGACCATAATGTGCTCAACTAATGGTTTCCTGACATTTCCAATCTTCAAAGGGAGTGGGGTATGTGCAAGATCATGATGGGCCAAATAGTGGCGATATGATGGGTATGAGTAGGGTATGTGATTGACAACCTTTTTTTTACCTAAAATTGATGAAACAAAAAGGATTTTTAAAGGAGATTCTCAGCTTTCCACCAATATAAATTATGATTAAATTTGAATTTAATAAATAATTATTATTCATTTTCTATTTGAATTACAGCTAAAGTTTTGATTGATTGGCTGATTTTAAAACATTGATATCTTTCAAACGGTATGACATTTTTTGAATCTGAAACATGTGTCACATTCTATGATTTGTATACTATAGGAGTAAAAAAATTGAATTGCATGAAGTTTTGATCAGGTTGTGGTGGTCAGATATACGGGTTTTTATATTTTTGAAAAACTGTAATAAAAAATTCATAATTAATTATTTACTTGGGAGAAAATTACCAAAAAATATTCATCACATTGGGACATGAGTCTTCTACTTATATCTAAAATCTTATAAGAAAATATTATCATTTTATTGTGGTTAGGGTGGTAGACAGACACCTACTTCTTGATTCTATTCTTACATATTTTTGAAATAATATAGATAACTTATTGAAATTTTTATGTCAAGTTGCATAATTTTGATTTTTATGATTTTTTTGCCAGTTAAGGGGCTAGTTTTTGCATGATGATCCTGCACATACCCAGAGATTACCTCCAATGTTTTATGAGGAACCTAATTTTGAATGTAACAAGCATAGTTGATTTCTTTTTCCTAGTACTTTGGTGTAGGATCCTTGGAGCATGTCATGCAGTTAGTCATATCTTTAAGCATCTATTATTATGCTTTGAAACATCATTTTATTTGGTAGTATAAGGAACTATGGACTACTCAAATCTATTGTTGACATACTCACCCCTGTTATCTATTTGAAGAACCTTGATGAGTTTCCTTGATTTTTTAGTAAGATCCTAGGAGTCTTAAAATTTGTTGATGAACTTATACTTGTGCCGAAGGAAGTAGAACCATGTGTATCTAGAGAAGTCATCTATGAATGTGATAAAATACCTCCCCTTATTAAAATATGGATGGGGAAATGCCCTTGATACATCATTTTGAAAATCTCAAAAACATGCCAATAATGACAATGGTATGATGGTTAAGTGTGGTGTTGTTTTGGCCATCAAAAATCTATGTATCCCTCTATAATTTTCCTTTGTCAGATTTCTCTTCAAGATGGTTCCCAAGGGTACAACCTTCACAAAGATTCTTAAGAATCTATTTCTAGCAAACCATATAACTATATCATATTTTCTATGTTGCTCAAGGTAGTAATAATTAAGATGACCAAATTGTTCATACCATTATTTTCTAACTCCATCTAAATGAGTAAGAAATATTGCAGTAGAAAAATCAAGTGCAAATTATGAGAAGGTATATAACCTAGCTGGGTGATCTACCCTTCTAAATATTTTTTCAAATGCAAGTCAAACTGCATTGGTTATATTCAAGGATTCTACATGAAAGAGAGAATTTCATGACATAAATTAAGACACAAAAATTTAAACAATTGATGAATTTTGTTCAATAACTTTTCTTTAGCCTCCTGAGCAATAGGTTCTTTCTTAGTGTCCATTGTTGTTGTAATGAACCATTTTTAATTTTAGCTTTTAATCCTGATAATTAAAATGGGTTGAGGTGTGACAATCTAATTGGAATCCATGCTTAATGTTTATTTGTTGCAAAAAGGAGACTAGAAATGAATTACAAAAGGAAAGTAGAAATTGGTCAACACACAACACCCCCATTGATTCAATATTTGAATTTCCCCCAAATTTTGGAACTTTATATGTTTAGTGCATAGACAATTCCAATGGAATGAAAAGGGGTGATTATAATTTTAGTGTGATAATGCTTCCAATGCATTGGGTATAAAAATATTTTTAAAAAATGAAACTCAATTTGAATTGCCAATTAAATCTTGCAATAATTTTATTATTCCCTACAATTATTTTCAAAAATTGAAATAGAGAGGATGGAAAGGGTGTTGGACTTAACCCCTCACTAGTAGGAATCACTAGATTTTAGCCTTCATATGATCATAACTAGGGGCTAATTTTTTTGGTCCAGATTCGCCTAGGTTAAATACCATATGTTTACGTCGCAGATGCTTCATCGTTGCGTCATCCATCCTAATGTACTTGAAGAAATATAAGGATTTTGTAGAATACGTAGCCTAAAAACAAAAAGAGAAAGAAATTCAGAGCTTAATTTGATCGTCCACCCAACGCCAATAGTCAATAATGCAGAAATAATGATTGTTTCTAAGTTATACTTCCTTTTCGTATTTGACAGTTAATGGGAAGTTGAAAGATTGCTATTCAGTTACAATAGTGATTGGTTCAAAGAAATTGAGTAACGTATTATATCCCATGGGGAATCACAATGGCTCTCATTAAAATCAACCTGTTTTCTCGTTGCTATGACCCTTCCATCTCCAGCACAAACTGTTAATCTTTGAATTTTTTTTAAATTTAGAAGTAGCCACCAAAATATTTAAAGAAATGGTAATACTGGTTTGAATTATGAAAAAAAAGTTAAGACTTTTTAGTTTTAGAAATATTATTATTTACTGTTTTAGAAATCTCTTTTTGTATTTGAATCTTAACATCAACCTATGATATTTTTGCAATAAATTTCTTGAGGATTATTGATCACATATTTATCAGTACGTATTTTTTGAAGCTGGAAGGATGAATGATATTATTATATAAAGAAAATTTATTTCTTTTTGTCTAAAAAGTTTTTTGTGAAATTTCTACTTGTATTTCATCAATAAAATAATCAATTATAATGTTCCCCAAATCATTCTTTTAATTGAACTTGGATTTTTCAATATTACCAGGCAGACAAGGTATAAGAATGTCTCCATTATTGAATAGAAAAACTAAATGAACAACCTTCTCATCTTTGCCAAGTTGTCAAAATATATTGCAAGTGAATTTGAAAATTGCAAATTGTAATTCATTTTGAAACCCCAAAATTGTAGACTGAAGTTTATGCCCAGATTGCAAAATGCTTCTCACCTCGAAAACCCTAGCTACATGTTTGTCAAGATACTTCTCGACCCTGAAGCCCAAAATGTAGTAAGTCATTTATAATGTTCTTCCAAGTCATGCTTGTGGGCTACTGGCAGCTTCTGGGATTGTCAAAGAAAAATCATGAAGTTGCTTTTCAGCTTGTCCAAATAAAGTGTCAAAGCTTATCTCTCCCTACATAGATCAACAGTTATGTCGAGTTCCATTTTTTATGATTATACAAATTAGACTATCTGTTGGAAGGTAGGACTATCTTTAGCAGCTGTGAATGTCTTTCTTTTACAGGCACTAGTTGTATGTCTCTGCTGATCTTTGGCTGTGGTTACTTCTTTGTAGATTTTTTATTTATACATTGATTCAATTAAAAAAAACCTTCTCCATAACAATATTAAATGGCTCTACTCTCCTGGTTCACGCACGCACCTTTGTTGGAATATTAACCCTAACTGCTGCCGTCCCCGCCAACCACTGCCCGCTATATCGCAATCAATAAATTAGTCATTGCGATACTGCGGGAGTCTTCGGTAATGTTTTTGTTTTATCTCAACCGCCTGCCGTACCTCCATCCAATGCCCGCTATATCGCAATCAATAAAATATTCATCGCGATATCACGGGAGACTCAGTAAAAGCTTGTCTTATTTTTAACCGCCGCAGTTTACCGGGCCGTCAACTAACCGCTGCCCGCAATATCGCAATCAAGTTTTTAACCATCGCGATACCGCAGGGAACTATGGAGAAAGCCGCCACCGCCAAAGGAAATATCGGGATGCGAAATATTTAATACTTAAGTTTGAATATTATGAACAGGACATTGTATAAAATGCATTTTGACGGGGGAAAAATTAGTTAGGTGATTTTGAATTTAAATTGTAATTTCGGGCTTTCTCATCCGTGAAAATTCTTCACGTGACTTTTTACCTTAGCATATATTTTGTAATTGTAATTTATTTTTAAAAAAGCGGAATGAGAAGAAGAAGGTGAATGTGAGCAAACAGAAAAAATTACGAGCAGCAGCTCTGTTGTGAAAATATATTCCCTTTGGCCCCTGGCTTTCACGTGGCATCAGAGCAAGTTCGGTATCAGAGCAAGTTCGGCATCAGATCAAAGCAGATTATCTGGGTAAATTTCAAAAATGGCAGCAAGCACAAGCTTGACAAACCCACAAATTCCACAGTTTAATGGGAAGAATTATGAGTACTGGTCAATTACCATGAAAGCACTATTTAGCTCACAAGATATATGGGATTTAGTAGAGAATGGATTTGCAGAGCCAGCAGATGCAGTAGCATACAATGCTTTAACACAAGCAGAGAAAGACTTATTGAAGGACACAAGGAAGAAAGATTCAAAGGCTTTATTTTATCTGTTTCAAGCTGTACATGAGAGCATATTTCCAAGGATTTCAGCAGCAACAAAGTCCAAACAAGCATGGGACATACTTCAAACAGCCTATCAAGGCATGGCAAAAGTTAAAACAGCAAAGCTACAAATGCTGAGAAGAGATTTTGAAACAATATGTATGAAGGACAATGAATCTGTAGATTCATTCTACACCCAAGTCATTGGGGTGGTTAATCAAATTAGGTCTCATGGAGAAAATATGGAAGATACCAGAGTTGTTGAAAAGGTTTTAAGGAGTTTGCCCACAAAATTTCTACCGGTTGTAGTTGCTATAGAGGAGACAAAGGATCTCTCACAGTTCTCAGTTGATGAGCTGTATGCATCTCTAATTTCTCATGAACAAAGGCTGAAAAGGTTAGCAGATACATCACTGGAGCATGCTTTCAGAACTCAGGCTTCAGTAAGTCAAGGAAGAGGCAGAGGTAGATCAAGAGGAAGAGGAAGAAACTCTTACAGAGGTGAAAGATACAGTTTATCAAGCTCAAGTGGAAGATGCAACAATCAAGGCTCAAGCCAAAACCCAACACAGAATCAGTCACAAAATCAAAGGTATGAGAAATCTCAAGTCCAATGTCACTATTGTAAAAAATATGGGCATTATATGAATGAGTGTAGAAAGAAGTAGTATGATAATAATAGACAAAATGCAAATTTTTCAAGAGAAGGTCAAAATCAGGATTCAGATAAGAGAACAATGTTTTTAGCTTGTAATGTTGCTCAAGCAAATGAAAAAGATGTATGGTTTTTAGATTCAGGCTGTAGCAATCATATGACAGGGAATCTAGAAATGTTTTCAAGTTTAAATGAGAATGTAAAGTCCGATGTTACATTGGGTAATGACAACAAAGTGTCAGTCAAAGGAAAAGGAGATGTCAATATTCTAACTAAACAGGGGGAGAAAAAGTATATTTCAGATGTGTATTTTGTGCCTGGTCTGAAACATAACTTAATGAGTGTAGGGCAACTGGTTCAAAAAGGGTATAGAGTAACCTTCAAAAATGGTCTGTGCACAATTTTAGACAAATATCCAAGCAACCAGCTTATTGCAAAAGTCAGAATGACAAACAATAGAATGTTTCCCTTAAAGATAAGGCCAGATTTGAATATAAATTATGCTCAAGCACAACACTTAATGAATTCACAAGTGGGTAGAGAAGAAACTACAGCAGTAGTGCAGACAATATTTCAAGCTGAGATAAAAGATGAAAACTGGTTATGGCACCTAAGATTTGGGCATCTCAACTTTGGAGGTTTAAATTTACTTCATAGGAAAGGCATGGTCAAGGGACTACCTTTAATAGAAAAACCATAAAGGGTATGTGAAGGGTGCATTTTAGGAAAACAACACAGAGAATCATTTCCTGCAGGAAAGTCAACTAGAGCAAAAGCCCCTTTGGAAATTATACATTCAGATTTGTGTGGACCTATGCAAACACCTTCAATAGGTGGTAGTTTTTATTTTCTGACATTCATTGATGATTATTCAAGGAAAACATGGGTCTATTTTCTAAAGCAGAAAAATGAAGTGTTTGATCTGTTTCGTCAGTTCAAGAATTTGGTTGAAAAACAGAGTGGTTATTATATTAAAGTGTTGAGAACAGATAGAGGTGGTGAATATATTTCAAGAGAGTTTTTTAATTTTTGTAAGGATCATGGAATTCACAAGCAATTCACAACTAGATACACACCTCAACAAAATGGAGTAGCCGAAAGGAAAAACAGAACAATCATGGAAATGGCTAGAAGCATGTTGAAAGCCAAACATTTGTCAAATGAATATTGGGCAGAAGCAATTTCTTGTGCAGCCTATATAATGAATAGGTGTCCAACAAAAAGTGTTATGAATATGGTACCTAAGAAGCATGGACTGTGAAGAAAACACGTTGTTACTCACATGAGAGTATTTGATGTAGCATATGCACATGTGCCTTGATGAATTGGAGAAGGAAGCTAGATAACAAAGGAGAAAAATGTATATTTGTTGGATACAGCGAAGAATCCAAAGCTTATAAGCTCTATAATCCAACAACAAAGAAAGTTATAATCAGCAGAGATGTACAATTTGTAGAAGATGAAGCATGGGATGGAAGTATAGAGAAGACAGTCAATATTTCAGTTAGTATATCTCAAGAGGAGAATGAAGTTCCAGCAACAACAAATGTTCCAGCTATTGTGACTCCTACCACTCCCATTCAAGCTCAACAAAGTGGTCCACAAGTGACACCTTCATCAACTATAAGAACAGCCTCAATCATTCAAGGAAGCAGTCCAATAAGAGGACAACAAACACCATCTACAGCAGGACCATCTGGTCCACATTCCACAAGTTCAAGTGATATGTCAAATCCTACTTTGGCAAGTCTGAGAAGACAAAAAATTAGAAGCATAAGAGATATATATGAGCAAAATGAAGGTGAGAATAATTCAGATCAGATTTCTCTTTGTGCATTTTATTCTCAAATAGAAGATCCAATTCATTTTGAAGATGCAGTCAAAGATGATAAATGGGTAAGTGCTATGGATGAAGAAATTGAAGCAATTGAGAAGAATCAGACATGGGAACTAGTCAGTCTTCCAAAAGACAAAGATGTCATTGGAGTGAAATGGATTTATAAAACCAAATTGAATGAAAAAGATGAAGTTCAGAAGCTTAAAGCAAGATTGGTTGTAAAGGGCTATTCACAACAGCCTGGAATTGACTACAATGAAACATTTGCACCTGTAGCACGATTGGATACTATAAGAATGATTTTAGCATTAGCAGCTCAGAATAAGTGGTCTGTATCTCAAATGGATGTAAAGTCAGCTTTTTTAAATGGTTATTTAGAAGAAGAAGTTTATGTGGATCAGCCACCTGGGTATGAAATTCTGGGTCGGAAGACAAAGTTTACAAATTGAAAAAGGCACTGTATGGATTGAAGCAAGCCCCAAGAGCTTGGTACAGCACAGAATAGACACCTATCTTTTGTTGAATGGATTTAATAGATGTAGCAGTGAGCCCACACTGTATACAAAAATGAATGAAGAAGGTGAAATACTAATAGTATTTATATGTGGATGATTTAATTTTCACTGGCAATTTGTCAATTGATCCGCTCCAGCATACGAAGAAAGAATTTGAAATGACGCACTTAGGTCCGATGAAGTATTTTTGGGCATTGAGGTCAATCAAAATGAAATGGTATTTTTATTTCACGTCAAAACATGCAAAATGACATTTTGAAAAGGTTTAATATGATGAAGTGCAAACCAGCACCAACACCTACAAAGGACAGGTCTGAAACTAAGCAAGGATGATAGAGGGTCTAATGTTAATCCAACTTTGTTTAAGAGGCTTGTTGGAAGTCTCATGTATCTCACAGCCACAAGGCCAGACATTATGTATGGAGTAAGTTTGATTTCAAGGTTTATGGAAACACCAAAAGACACCCATTGGAAAGCAGGGAAGAGAATTTTAAGGTATGTAAGTGGAACAAGAAATTTTGGCATCA
Organism: Sequoia sempervirens; assembly: GCA_007258455.2. Taxonomy (NCBI): domain Eukaryota; kingdom Viridiplantae; phylum Streptophyta; class Pinopsida; order Cupressales; family Cupressaceae; genus Sequoia; species Sequoia sempervirens. Next base: position 25,053 of record VDFB02372277.1, on the reverse strand, counting down.
AGTATTCAAGTTCAGATGAGTTCAAACTCATAGGATACACAGACAGTGACTGTGCTGGCAGCATTGATGACAGAAAAAGCACGTCTGGTTATGTATTTAATTTTGGGACTGGAGTTGTCTCATGGTCTTCAAAGAAGCAGCCAATAGTTTGTCTTTCATCAGCTGAAGCAGAGTATGTGGCAGCCACAAGTGCAGCATGTCAAGCAGTCTGGATGAGAAGAATTTTGAAAGAATTGCAAAATGAACAGATAGAGGCAACAAAAATTTACTGTGATAACAATTCAGCCATTGCTCTTTCGAAGAATCCAGTCTTTCATAAAAGAAGCAAGCACATTGATACCAGATATCATTTTATCAGAGAATTAATTAACAATGGTGATATATTTTTAGAATTTTGCAGATCAGAAGAACAAAGTGCAGATATTTTTACAAAGCCACTGGGAAGAGATAATTTTATTTTTCAGAGAAACAGATTGGGCATGGTGGACAGCGCTGTTATGCTTAAGGGGGAGTGTTGGAATATTAACCCTAACTGCTGCCGTCCCCGCCAACCACTGCCCGCTATATCGCAATCAATAAATTAGTCATTGCGATACCGCGGGAGTCTTCGGTAATGTTTTTGTTTTATCTCAACCGCCTGCCGTACCTCCAGCCAATGCCCGCTATATCGCAATCAATAAAATATTCATCGCGATATCACGGGAGACTCAGTAAAAGCTTGTCTTATTTTTAACCGCCGCAGTTTACCGGGCCGTCAACTAACCGCTGCCCGCAATATCGCAATCAAGTTTTTAACCATCGCGATACCGCGGGGAACTATGGAGAAAGCCGCCACCGCCAAAGGAAATATCGGGATGCGAAATATTTAATACTTAAGTTTGAATATTATGAAAAGGACATTGTATTAAATGCATTTTGACGGGGGAAAAATTAGTTAGGTGATTTTGAATTTAAATTGTAATTTCGGGCTTTCTCATCCGTGAAAATTCTTCACGTGACTTTTTACCTTACCATATATTTTGTAATTGTAATTTATTTTTTTTAAAAAGGAATGAGAAGAAGAAGGTGAATGTGAGCAAACAGAAAATTACGAGCAGCAGCTCTGTGTTGTGAAAATATTTCCTCCTCTGCCTCCTGGCCTTCAACCTTTACATCGAATATGAATGACATAATATTTGTATAAAATTGTCTTCCTTAAAGAAAATAGAAGGGAAATAATATGTGTGTAGATTCCAGTAATTTCTTATAGACCGTTTTTCCACTCAAAAACGTTATACAGGTATCCAGAGGGGAAAACCTCAAATGAACAGCTAGTACATAAAAAATATAAAGAACTTCAGTATTACAAAAAAGTTATACAGGTATCCAGAGGGGAAAACCTCAAATGAACAGCTAGTACATAAAAAATATAAAGAACTTCAGTATTAGAAAGCGCTGGAGTACCTCACGCTCTTTAAACACATTTCCTCTGGCATAAATCTTGAATCCTTAAACCAATTGACCCTCTCCGATCCTTGCTTGATGTGGCAGACAACCATACTTGTTATAGAGATTGAAGCTGATACACTTTGCAGACAGGCCTTTGAACCTGATGCACTCAAGGCAGGGGTACTAGTTAGGGATCCCTCAGTAAAGATTGCCAACCCTTGCAATCTAAAAGTCCTCTGTAAGTATTGATCAAGCTTATTGCATAGCGATTGGCAAATATCATGCAAGGAATCCCTAATAGACAAATTGCAATAATAATTTCATAGGGCTAGTATCTCTATTCCATGTTTCCAGTTAACATACAGACAGACCACATTGTTACACTCTCGTCTGAATGTTGTCCAGTGGAGTGGATACAAATATGAACAGCTATTGGGAATCCTTCGTTTCTATTTATCCTTGCAAGCTGCTGAGAGATTTTGAACATCATATTTAAAGAAGTGCAATATAAATTCCCATTAAAAGAAGTGGATTATAAATTGTCAAATATGGTAAATTAAATCATACAAGTAAAATGCTTCTTAGGATTGTTAAGTAACTAGACAAATTTAGAACACATAAGATTACACACAAACACAGGAATTGAACATGGTTCTCAAATTTGGCTACATCTACAAGAGAGCAGGGAAAATATCCTTTTATTCAATGCAACATCATACATGGAGTTTTCCCACATATATATAAAATAGTCTTCAAGAGAAGACGAAGGGACATAGATGTCCGTTGGGCTTTATATACCCAACAATCTCCCACTTGAAGTCCAACGGCTGCTGCAACATATCATACATTCCCCTACTCTCCCATTGTCACATCTTGACAATACCGAGAGAAATCCAACATCTTTAAAGCCAAACACCAAGACCTCCATCACAACTAGAATGAGTGCATTCACCGCGTCGTCTCTAACAAGGGTTACTTGACCATAGGCCACAACATCATATCCAACCCATACAACAATTCTTATCACCATATAATCCACTATCCAATCAACACTACACCATCATGAAGCTCTCAAAACAAATGACCAAAGTACTCAATACCAAGAGCACCAACAAGACCACTGTCAAAACTCCCGCTGCACATCTACATGACCTGGGAACACAACATGACACAGTGATCTAACAACTCCACAAAAGAATATCATATGCTCCAAAGAGCATACCCTATATCAAAAGAACCTCTATCATGCCAAACACTCTAATCTAGAGTCAAGAGTCCACCATGGCACAATAACAAACATCCTTAAACAAGAACCATCATCTCCAATCACATGAACATAACCATCACCTGAAAACAAAATAATTCTCACTACTCTGAAACCATTTTCTGAGAATGCATTCATGGCTTGATCTTTCACAGCATATCCACTCTGCCAACGCCAAATTTATCAAATCCCTCTTTCTATGCTTAAACATCCCATGGAATCTTGCATGGTCTCTCCAAGTTGATTTAGGCGCAAACTTCTTTCGCTGTCCTCTCTTTATTAGAAACGTGAACTTCCACCTCTTGTTTTGCAAAAGTTAACTTCTGAAAAATAGGCACTCCTTTCTCTACCCCCATTGAACCCATATACTTCACATAATCCTCCTACGCGCACCTCTCATAGGGTTTCAATCAGCTCCAACTTCTTTCATAACAACCAAACACCAATTGCTCTGTATCGGCCCTCTGGCCTTCCTGTGCTGGATTTTATTGCAATTTTATTTTCATTGATTTCAACCATCACACTCAACCGATTTTAATCTACCTGCTTTAAACTTGGCCTGGTCTTTATTCCTCATGCCAACGCACTTCTAAAAATATCAAGGTAACGTGTCATATAATGACACAATACCAATACCTATTCTAAAACAAATCCCCAGCCCATGTTATTCTATACATTACTAATGCATATCCCAATAGAGTTCCTTTAAATGACTCCCAATAGTTAATAATGCTTAACAATAAGCAGGAAAAGTCAATCAAGTTCTCACTTTAACGAGATTGGCTTATTAAACTTCTATCTATGGACATCGAGATCTCAAATTGCACCTCGCCAAATTTATTATTCATTATTCAACGTGACCATCCCAAAATCTCTTAGAAGTTCATCTCATTAACGCTGAAGCTAGGTTGATTACTTATCAACAAGAAATTCTCTTTATTTACAATGACATATTTTGACCATTATCATATAGCTCAAACATAGACATAAGTAAGTCATAGACAAAGTACATGTGACCTTATATGTCTTACAACCTAGGTGTATATTTTCCTTTGTCATGAATAAATCTCACGTCATATCCAAAATAGATAAATAAGGGTTCATTCTCAAATATCATAGAGACAACCAGGGGAAAATTCGTTCCTCTGCAACTATTGATTTTGTTGCATTGCTCCCACTCACAATTCAGAGAAATAGAATTGGGAGCTAATTTGAACTTCTATATGTCCATTTACAAATAAACTATAGTAGCGAGATGGGAGGTTTTCATCTAGTTAAACCTCCATCTGCTAAAGCCATTGAATTCATTCTTTCCCACTGCTCATTGAATGCATTCCCCCATGGATTCAAAAAGCTAGGTAGCACTCTTAGAATAATTTATAAAAGAAACATTGGTTCTCCCAACGTTGCAAATACAAGCAAAGTATAATATGATCTGAATTGCAATTTGGACCTGCTTCAAACAGAGGAATTGAATCCATGTTTAGATGTGAAGACAATTTGAACAACACTCACTCCCTTTCTGTCCCTTAAAATTTCTGATTGTAGGACACAGTTTGTAAGATTCAATGGTTTCTCTTTCTTCTGCAACACTTGATATGATTGTAGGACACAGTTTGAAAGATTCAATGGTTTCTCTTTCTTCTGCAACACTTGATATCCTTGGATTCATGCAACTTTTATAATATTCAACAATTGGCCTCTTCCTTGTAGATCCAGTTTGAAGGTCATTCATAGATCTTATGCCATTAATCTGAATAAAATTGGTGTGGAAACATTTTTCCAGTTTTTCTAGCTTGTATTAAATTCACAGTTCTATGTAGCCTGAAACTATATATCCTTTTTTTTTTCTGTTTAGACATTGCTTTGTTTCTTGAAGTTTTCAAGCATATTGTATCTAGTTGTGTCTGGGAGAAGTTATATATTTTCTGTCACGTTCGATTGCAACCTTAAGATTTGGTAATACAAATCTGTATTTAGAGAATGGAGTGTTTTTTAAGATTCCTTCCAATTATGATCAGTTAAGTTGCTATTTATTAATTTAATTAGCTAAACTTTATTATTATTATTATTAAAGTTCAATCAGCTCCTACAGGCAATATACTGTACTTGGTTGAGTTTCTTTCCAATTCTGATCACTTAAGTTACTATTGTAAAATTCAATTTTTAATTCTCACACATTAACTTCCTGTTGCGAATTTGAAAGCTTCAAGTTTATGGCTGTTATAATAATGCAATTAAAACTATCATACATTTATTTTTCTACCCAACTATTGTTGTATCAAATTTCTTTATTATCTTATCTTATTTAGATTAATTTTTTACATTTTTATCCTATTATGTCTTCCCTTCACCTTATACTGAAATCCTTGTCATTGATATTCAGCTTCAGCTATAAAAGATACGATTTAAATATATATGTACACACAGATATATATATATATATATATATATATATATTTATATATTTATGCTTTAACGTCCCTGCAATGGTTTTGTTTTATCATCATACGCGTCAATGCCCTCTTGAGGAAATTGGAACATCATCATTCATGGCAAATTCCCTTTCTCGGAGAATACTGGTCCCAAATTCCCAATATCAAAGTAGTGTTGCTTTACTCAGAATTACTCTTTTATTAATTCCTGCATTATAATTTAAACTTATCTCTAATATATTTTTAAAATAAGATTCAAACTTGAGGCCATCGATTTTTGGTTGGATTGATATATTATTGAACTACTAACTCACTTAGATAACATATTTTAGATAAAACCCCTGTGTCCATCTGAGCTACTTGTGAAATAGAAGAAGAGAATTATGTGAAACTCATGATGGGGAGAATTTTTTACTCCAAATCAACTTCTGAAGAACTTAATAATAAAGACTTGTCTGATCCTTATGATAGAGAAGAGATGAAGATAGCAGTGGGCATATGGAATATGAATGTATCATCATTAGGAGGAGGAAGTTAAAATGGAGGAGGAAGTTAAAATGAACATCAAATAATGTAGAAACCAGTTTAAGTGGCAATAAAGGAAGAGGTATAACTCATGTCTGAACAAATTGAAAAGAAGTATTGTTGCCCGAAAAATATAATGTGTGGGTAATAACCAAAGATATAATGTGTGGGTAATAATCCAGTATTGTTGCCCGAAAGATATAATATGTGGGTAATAACCCTCTACAACAGATCATCCAAATTTAAATTTGAGTGGCTTGTCAACAAGACAAGGATTGGAACATGTATCAAGTAAAATTTGATGGATTAGGAACCCAACAAACTGTGGCTTTATACCAAAAGGTTTCCCATGTTTGATGGTGCACTATGATGCTTCTAATGCATAATGTTTCTTATTTTCTTCTTTAAATTAAAGAAAAGAAAAAAACATCTTGGCCAATGGATATACCAAGAAAATATTATAGAATTACATTGAAATAAGGGGAAATGGAAAATAATGATGGAGATCTTGATTTTCTGAAAGAAACAAAGAGTTTTATGTTGTGCAAGGGAATGCTATGATGTGGATCTTACTTGGGTTACAACACAATTTGCATGATATGAGATCTCTGGAATATCCCATTCATTTGTCTAAACTTTAGATAAAGGTGCTTTGTAGAATACCAATGTATAAGATAAACCAATATAAACTTCAACAACACAAAAGTTTAGTACATTTATTTTTTCAAAACAAAAAATCATATTAATGCCCATAGAGGATTAAAAGCTATTGATGAGAGTCAAAACTATAAACAATTGCAATTAAGATATTTAGGAAAAAATTCCTAAACTGTGATAAAACAAATGTAAATAGAAGAAAGTCTAAAAGAAATACCTTTGATCATTTTCCACAACAAATGTGTTGTCTTGTCTTATTTTCATGTGAGCATATCTTCCCTTTCATGTAAATTATTTCCCTTTCATGTAAATTATTTCTTTGCATTGAAGCCAATTTATCTCAAATTTTATGGGAGAGAATTAGCACGTTGTCAGCCTTTCTGCCAATTATATTGAAATACCCATTATTAAAAGAAAAAAACAAACATAGCACACATACAATTTTTTGAAGTGATTTGAAATTAGTAAGTATTAAAAAATGAAATCTATCACATTAAATGATAAAAAAAGGGGTATTATGGCATGAAGTGTATACATCATTGATGTTTGATTTTTAATTTTTTTCTTCAATTTCCTCTATGAGTACTACAAAACCACTCAATGACATGTCTGAAGACCTAAGATCAAACGAAACATTGTTTTAGAAACACAAAAACAATGAATTTCTTGGTCATATTAGCAAATTAACTATAATGTGTTGATGCAACTGTGATGGCTGACCCATATATTTGAACATTTCTACCTGGTACTTGCTACCAATATGTGTTCTCTGGTTGTGCTCTACAGACTTATTCAATCTTTTCTTAGTAGAAAAAACACATTCACATTTTTTTCTCTCATTTTGACATGTTATACCTTACCAATTGTCAATGTCATTTGATTTCACTTTTGTTTCAAACAAGTAATATGAAGTGACTGTTCACACATATCTCATATCAAAGTTTTTCAATCTACCAAACAATTACATATTTTACATTTTCATGTCATGATGCCATTACCAACAAACCTTGGATTTTCTGCTACTCCAAATTTTGGAGAATCAAAACTAAAATTATTAGTGCCCTTTAAAATGAATGCACAACACTTCATAGTTTATATCTTGACTTGAAGTCACCCCACCTCTTGCACCTTTACTGGTATCAACAATTTTCTTGTTTTAAGTGCATAACAAACTTCTTGAAGTAGAAGCATTATGATCTAGCATGCTATCTGGCCCTAGAATTTCTTGATAGTAGGACACAGTTTGAAAAAGTCAATGATTTCTATTTTTTCTGCAGCACAACACCTAATATCGTTGGATTCATGCAGCTTTTAGAAATATTCAACAATTGGCCTCTTACATGTAAATCCAGTTTGAAGGTCATCAATAGATCCTATACCATTAATTTGGTGTCAAAACATTTTTAATGTTTTTTTTGGCATGTATTAAATTCACAGTTCTATGTAGCCCGAAACTTTATATCCTTTTATTTTTCTCTATTTAGAGATTGCTTGGTTCTTGAAGTTTTCAAGCATATTGTATCTAGTTGTGTCTGAGAGAAATTATATATTTTCTGTGATGGTCTATTGCAACCCTAAGATTTGGTCATACAAATCTATAATTAGAGAATGGAGTGCTTTCTAAGATTCCTTCCAATTGATTAGTTAAGTTGCTATTTATTATTATTATTATTATTATTATTATTATTATTATTATTATTATTATTATTATTATTACAATTACAGTGCAATTAACTCCTACAATCTTATATATAGCACAATATACTGTACTTGGTTGAGTTTCTTTCCAATTCTGATCAATTAAGTTACTATTGTAAAATTGAATTCCCAATTCTCACACATTCATTTCCTGTTGCTAATTTGAAAGCTCTGAGTTTATCGCTGTTATAATATTGTAGTTAAAACTATCCTACATTTATTTTTCTACAGCACAATATATGAACTATCGCCGTATCAAATTTCTTTATTATCTTGTCTTATTTAGATTAATTTTTAAACTTTTATCCTACTATGTCTTCCCTTCACGTGATACTAAAATCCTTGTTATATATATATATATATATATTATTTAAATTAAGTTTTAAACTTTTATCCTACTATGTCTTCCCTTCATTGAGATATATATATGGTTCTGTTTTATCATCTTTCATATTTGTGAGGCATACACTAACTTGTTTCCATTGTTCGAAAGCTATACTCTTGAGCAAGGGAATCTAATTTATACCTTCTCAAATGTTTACTTTCATCGAAACACTTTTAGCGAATATGCTTTCTAGCTACAATTCCAATAGACATCAATTGATGTTAGAAATGGTATATGTTTGTCTCAAAAGAGAAAAACATGCTCACAAAAACATGAAAAACTTTCTGACACCAACTTTATTCAAATTAATGGCATTGGATCTATTGATGACCTTTGAACTGTATAAGAGGCCAATTGATGAAGATTATAACAACTACATAAATCCAAGGATATATCAACTATCCTTCAATATGAATTCTCAAGGGCCAACTTGCAATGTCAGGATCATAATGCTTCTACTTCAGGAAGTTCATTATGAACTACAGAAAAGAACATTTGATACCAGTAAATGTGCACTAGGTGGGTTGACTTAAGTAAAGATATATACTATGAAGAATCATTTGAGTAAATTTTAAATGGCACTAATGGTTTTAGTTTTGATTCTCTAAAATTTGGAACATGAAAAAACATCTAGGGTTTGTTGGTGATGGCATCATGAAACAAAATTGTAAAATGTGTAATTATTTGGTACATATAAAAACATTGATATGTGATATTTGAAGAGTTATTTCATATTACTTGATTGAAACAAAAAGTGAAACCAAAATATATTAACAATTGGTATTGTCCAACATGTTAGAGAGAAAAATATGTGAGTATTTTTTTGTGCTAAGAAAATATTGAATAAGTCTACAAAGTGAAACAAAGGACCTAGTATTGCTAGAAAGTACCAGACAAAAATATCCAAATATATGGGCTAGCATCGGAGTAAGTTGCAGTGTGACACATTATAGTCAATTTGCTAACATGACCATATAACAATTCATTGTTTTTGTGTTTCTAAAACAATGTTTTGTTTAACCTCATGTCTTTAGAAATGCCATTGGGTGGTGTTGTGGTATCAATAGAGGAAACTCAAGAAGCAATTTTAAAATCAAACATAAATGATGTATACAATTTATGTCTTAATGTCCCTTTTTTTATGATTTAATGTCAGATTTTTAATATTTTAATGCTTATTAATTTCAAATAACTTCAAAAAATTGCATATGTTTTGTTTTTTTTTTATAATGGGTATTTCAGCATACATGGGAGAAAGGATAACAAGGTGCAATTTCTCTCCCAGAAAATTTCAAAGAAAATTGGCTTCAATGCAAAGAAGAAATCTACATGAAATGAGAGATGTGCCCAAATGGAAGATAGATAAGAAAAAAAAATTCATTGTGGAAAATGTTGAAGGTATTTCCTTTTGACTTTCTACTATTTACATTTTTTTTTATCACAATCTAGATTTTTTTTCCTAAGTATTCCTTAACTACAATTGTTAATACAAAATCTTTTTAATTTTTTAAGAGTGTATACAAAATTGAAAAATAAATGTATGATACATGCATGTCTTATACTCTAGTTATATGCTTTATACTTAGTTATTATATAATTTTTAACAAATAGAAAATTTATCAAAAATATTAAATTAAGGTTTTCTTTAGTTATCAAAGAGCCACATCACTTGTTAGTGACAAGTGACTCAGGCCCTTAAATTTTGAAAGAGACAGTAGAATATAGACAATCTTATTAGAAAACTCAAAATTTTTAAAATGAAATTATTTATTTTAGTATCTTTTTTTTTCAAGATCACAATTCTTATCCAAAACTACCATTGAGGTGGCTTAGAGACAATATCTAGATTATCCATCCCTCCTTGATAAACAGTTGAACTTAGTACAACTAGTTTTATGTTAGATAAGGATACTTATGCCAAATTTGATTCTTGGTTAAATAATTTCCCTACAACTAGTTTTATGTTAGATAAGGATACTTATGCCAAATTTGATTCTTGGTTAAATAATTTCCCTACTATGTAAACTATTATTCCTCACCATCCAATACAGCCGGATATACTCATCATTCATTTCTTTGATCAACATGGCATTAATCTGATCAATACAAATTGCAATAGTGATGTTACTAAGGTTCAAATCTATGCTTTACAATTGCTCAACAACATCTGATATGTGCAACAATAGTCAGAAAATAATTGTTAATGCAATTCTATATTTAGTACTAGATGAAACCTGAAATAAGCTCAATAGATTATTACATATAAATTCAAAGAAACATGAACATAACATATCAAAATTTAATGACATAATATTTCTACTTATGAATAAATGTTTTTGATTGTAACTATGTAGGAATTTTTTCACATCCGATTACAAATGTTTTTAATAAAAAAAATTCCTAACCAACTACAACGAGAAACATTTGCTCATTTATTAAGATTTCTTATAGATATCATACGAAATACTATCCTATAATAAATTTATGAAGAATCTCGTAAAGTATCATCTTCTGACAATTGATTAACGAAGTAATGGTAGCCAACTAAAAGAAAAGTTCAAACAGATGTTGATAAGGTTTAGAAGTTCTTTGGAATTTATCAAGAAAATTGCTTTGAGAGAAAACAGCTTGTGGTAATGAGATCGGTCTGATTTGAGCTTCGAATGAAAATAGAAGATTTATATTTATTTATGTAACTAAAGAAATTTGTCAAAGACATTGTTTAACTATATAAATTGTTCACCCATGTCCTGGAGTTGTTAAAACGTTATCGTAATCGTTATCATCTTGTGTTCTGTCAAGAGTTTCAGAAACTGCAATAATTTTGATCAGAGTGCATGTCTATCATTTATCTCTAAGGGCGCTCACAAGCAAGCTTCCTTTCTGGCTCTCAATGTAAGTGAAAGCAGTCCAATATTTCACTTTAGGGTACAAGTTTAATTCAGTTATTGGAGTATCATCTTCTATATATATATATATAATTTACTACCCACAAGTTCTTTAGTAAAGATTTGGTATATAACATCTTGTAAAGAGTTGTGGTCAATCCATGTGTTGTTTATGTAGAGACGAACAACATATATTGTAAATATGGTGATTGTGCACTCTGTGGGTGCCCTTGTTACGACTGGATTTTAGTGAGGGCCCACCAAAGGAGTGGGGTTTTATCAATATCTTGCTAGAAAAGAACACACCTTAAATCAGATTTACTGGAAATATGCTGTGTTTTGATGTTTCTACCATTTGTACAGCTAATTTCTTAGTTAAATATTGTTGTAGATGGCATATAATATTTTCTTAATAGAGGGACTTTTATGTGTATTCATAAAAAAACAATGTTCCTATTTTTTTAATGTTTTGGATTTCGTATTTGATTAAAACCGTTTTAGGAAATTTCACGGCCAGCAATTCATCGCAGGAGGCCATGAGAAATTCATCACAAGAAAAATTCACCACCACCAATTCATTGCGGGCAATTCATTGCCATGGAAAATTCATCACATTAAAAATCTGGGTTTAATTTTCCATAGTTGTGAATTGCTGGTGGTGAATTTTTCTTGAGCTGAATTTCTCATGGCCATGAATTTTCCCACAATGAATTGTTTTTGAAAAGGAAAAAACAGGTTTTACAGGGACCTGAAACCACAGAGTTTAAACAACAAGAGATAGACAGAGAAAGTACAAACAACCGGACAGCTGTCCCAAAGAAGGAAAAGACAGCAACAAAAGACAACAGGGCCCTAAAAAAGGACCACCCAAAAAAACCAGCACACAAAACATAACATTACTCCAAGGTGTTAAGTAAATCCTCGGCTTCCTTTGCAACTGAAAAAATACCAGACGGATTGTCTAACTAGATAGCAGTGTCCTCCATCTGGTGTTGAGCTGGTCTAAGGGCTCTGAAAGACGATTGAACAGGGCCAAGATCCGGACTAATGGTCTTCAAATCAACCCAATCTCCGTTCCTCCAATAATCTTTAACTAAGATTCCAAATTCCTTTTTACAATCATTCATCCATTTACTAAATTTCTCTATTCTAATTAAAGGATCTTTAAAAAGCCACCTGTCTTCCCAAAACCTGACTAAATTTCCATTTCCAATCACCCATCCAATTCTCATTTCCAAAAGCTTTCTTCATTTACCCATATCATTCCAACAGACTGACCCACAAGGTAAAGAAGAAGAGTTTATAATTTCATTTAAAGACTCATAATTATTAAAATATTTAGCCTTTAAGGTATCACGCCATTCTCCATTTAAAGTAAGAGTTCTCCACAGCTGTTTAGCAAGAAGGGACATGTTCAACACTTTAATCTTCCTTAAACCCAGTCCCCCCCTTGATTTGGGTTTACAGACCATATCCCATCCAACAAGTGGCATTCTCTTCTTGTCCTCCACTCCGGACCATAGAAACCTTTTCTGAATTTTTTCAATGGCCTCCGCATATTTAGCAGGGATTTTAAATATACTCAGAGCATAAGTAGGAAGATTTTGCAGAGAAGCCTTAAGGAGCTGGACTTTTCCTGCTTGACTAAGAAGAGCTCCTTTCCAACCCGAAAGCTTCTTATTGAATTTTTCAACCAAGAAATCCAGAACGATTCCGAAGGTTTAGAACAAAGAGGTAAGCCAAGATAGGTTGATGAAAGAGACTCAACACAACATCCAATGATACGAGCAAGTTTGATTTGTCTATACTCTAGAGTATTGAGGAAAAAAATGGAACTCTTGTCCCTGTTGACAACTTGTCCAGAGGCAGATTCATAAAGATTCAAATTTTTTTTAAATGTCTTAGCTTCAGTCATAGTAGATCTTCCCATAAGGATGGTGTCATCAACAAATTGTTGATGGGAATAGATGAGAGGAGAAGAGGAAGGTTTTAGGCCAACTAGGGATCTTTGATCAATAAGCTTTTTAATATTTCTCCCTAAACTCTCAGCCAAGATAGTAAACAAAATAGGAGAAATAGGATCTCCTTGTCTGAGGCCTCTGGATGTCTGAAAAAACCTTGATGGTGATCCATTCACAATGACAGTAGAAGAAACTGTCGAAACAAGCTGGGTCACCAATTGAATGACTCTGTTATTAAAACCAAACTTGTCCAGAATTTTAAACAAGAAATCCCAATCAACCCGATCATAGGCTTTGGAAATGTCCAGTTTAAGAATAAACCCTTCAGTTTTCGAAGCCATTAGCGAATGTAAGTTCTCATGAACAGTAACAACAAAATCCATAATATACCTACCTGGCAAAAAACCATTCTGCTGCGGAGCAATAATTTGGGGAAGCACTGAAAGCATTCTTGAAGTCAACACCTTCGAAATAATTTTGTAAATAGAATTACATAGGCTTATTGGCCGAAAAGCTTGAAACTATGAAGCCCCAAGTTTTTTAGGAATAAGGACCACAAAAGTAGCATTCAGTTCTTTTAACAAACGTCTTGATCCAAAGAATTCCTTGACAGCATTCACCACATCCGGCTCAACAATTTCCCAAAATACTTGGAAGAAGAATAAAGGAAAACCATCAGGTCCAGGAGCTTTATTACCATCAAAAGAGAAGACAACTTTCCTTATTTCAGCTTTGGAAGGAATAGCAGTGATTAAAGAATTATCATTTTGACCAATCACTTGAGGTATAGCTTCAATCAAGGAATTTTGAGCTTCAGTAACAATCTCTCCATTACATGAAAGATGGTTCTTAAAGAATAGGACTGCCTGTTCCCTGATATCATCTTCCTCCTCAAAACTAGTCCCATTATAAACAATATGAGTGATTCTGTTAGCAGCCCTGTGTTTCGAAGCAGTCAGGTGAAAAAATCTGGAATTCCTATCTCCCTCAGTCAACCAAGACACCCTAGATCTTTGATGCCAAAACACTTCCTCTTTAGCAATTATGTCATGCAATTGAATGAGGAGTTCATTTTCTTTTTCTCTGAAATTGTCAATGTATCCCCATTTCTGGATTTTAAATTGAATCTCCTAAATTTTGCCCTGAATTTCCGTTTTGGATCCAAAAATATTCCCAAAAGCATCCTTTTTCCATCTTCGCACATTCGTTTTCACTTCCTTTAATTTTTTAGCAATCCTAAACATAGCTGTGCCAGAAACATCTATATTCCACCATCTGCGGATTTCCTCAAAAATTTGAGGATGAGAAAGCCAAAAAATTTCAAACCTGAAAGGGAAGTTCTTTTTCACCTTGGTAGGATCCGCCAAAAGACAAATGGGAAAATGATCAGATCCAACCCTTGATAATGCTCTCAAAGCACAAAAATAGTCTATAAACCATTGGCCAGAAGCAAGGGCCCTATCAAGCCTCACTTGGATCAGATCAGGCCCTAATCTCCTATTAGTCCAGGTAAAAGAAGCTCCTTGAAGGTCTAAATCAATCAAGGCATTGTTATTTATGAAGTCGGAAAGGCCAGATTTACTATCCCAATTGATTTGAGAACCCCCAAATTTCTCAGCATTCAAGAGGGGAGTATTGAAATCACCCATGACCAACCAGTGTTCATTGGCAAAACATCTACGAAAACCAGATAACTCTAGCCAAAAAGAATTTCTAGCATTCTTACAATTCGGGGCATATATATTGGAAAGGACCCAACAAAAATTGTCTCTTATGTGGGTGAATCTAGTAGCTACAACATTACCATTCTCCATTAAGGGTTCACCTTTAATAAACAACTTGTTCCAGAAAGTATCTATACCTCCCGAAGCTCCCGCATAACTATTTCCATGAACCCCACAGTTCTGAAATTTTTTAAGATTTTCTACTTTATCTTTAGGCATTTTAGTTTCTTGAATAAGAAGAATATCGGGTTTATGATCCCTAACAAAATTTTGCAAAACATCCTTTTTATGACGGCTATTCAGGCCTCTTATATTCCAAGACATAATTTTCATTTCTTACCTGGTGATTGAAGTATCTCCGGGATGGTCATTTGGATACCATCTGCAATATCCTGAAGGCTACCTTGCTCCCTTTGCCATTTTTCAGATTTTCTTCCCAGGTAAGGCTTGGACATCCCACAATCGGCCTTGGCTCTAGTTCTGGTGACCATACCACTAGAAGATTCCTTCACCTTCTTTTTTTCTTTTTTGGATTTTGAATGTGAGATAACCTCCTCCCATTTAGTTTCATCTTGGCTTTCCAGTTCTCTGCTTAATTCCCCATCCTTTTCAGGTAACAGTCTCTGGTCCCAAGGGAGGGTATCCATTAAACCATTCTTGGTTTCTGGAGTATTGAGATTAGGTGTTTTCATATTCATACTTTGGATCTCATAAGTGTCCTTCACTACTTTCAGATTGGCTCCCTCCAGAGACTGAACCCCATTAGAGCAAGGGTTATTAAAAGGAACAGGGGCCAGAATTCCTATCTCCAGGGATAAATCCATAATGGGTATTTCCTCCAGCCCAGGAACACTCATACATCCATCCGACAACAGAGGAGAGGACAAAACTAAACCCGAAACTTCATTTCTGGAAGCAGCCTTCTCCAGAGTTTCCCAGGCTCCCACCTTGGAAGGAAAGCCATCCTTTCTTTCCCCAAGGGGGGAGAAGAAATATTTAGGATCCTTAGGAACCTAAGAGCAGGTACCTTTAGACTCAAAGCAAGCATCCTCGTTCAAGTGTTTATGAGTATCCTTCAAGTTTTGAGGAAAAGTACATCCTTCAAGATTCTCCTTCGAATTTGGAATAGGCACAAGCTTCACCTCCTCTAATTTTTTTTTCCAAACATTCTTAGGGTTGGCCGCTTTCTCCTTTTCACTTTTATTATTTAGCGGACATTTCTTAGCCCAATGCCCAGATTTTCGACATTTGAAACAAACAAAGGGTGTTGTTTCAAATTCAATAGCTTGCTTCCACACCCCTAACTTAGATTGGATGTCAATCGAGGAGGGAAGATCAACATTTTGAGAAACCCCAACACAGATTCTAGCAAAGACCAACCGCAAGTTCTTGCCGCAGTCATTGAGTCAATGGATAGAAGTTCTCCAAAAGAGCTAGCAATCCCGTTGAAGATATCAGAATTCCAATACTCCAAGGGAAGACTAGGCAATCTAGCCCAGACTGGCACCATTTGAAATATTGAATCAGATAGATTTACCCTAGAAGACCATTTCTTCAGGGCCAAGGAAGACTTTCCGATAATCCAAGGACCACCACTACGAACAGCCCTAGAGTCCTCTTTACAGGAGAACTGAAAAGCAAAGAAACCTCTAGGGAGCGCCGCTACCGAAACCAGACCACTGGTTTTCCATTTATTCTTGACAAACTCCCTTACCACTTCAATATTAGGCCTAGGACCCAAAAATTTACCAACCAAAACATTCTCCATCCTAGCAATATTGTGGTCTATGATTTCATCCGGCACAGATATAGAAAACTTTCCAGACCCCGGATCAGAAAGGATACGCACAGGGGGAAAAGAAGATTTTTCATTTGGCTTAAAGCCAAACAAAGAAGTCCACGACTTACCTTTTTCACCCCCCTTGACCGACAAATCCACGACAACTTTGGGAACTGAGGATCCATCCTTTCCACCTGGATCCACCTAGATTTTATCGTGGACGTCCTTATCATCAGAACCCGACTTACCTTTTTTTGAACCCGAAGTGGTCTCCGCATTCGCCTGAGATTCCCTCGAACCCCCGCCCCCCACACTGTTCGAAGATTCAAAACCTGCTTTTTCCCGCTCACTCGCACCAGTTCCAACGAAATTGTTGGTTGTGAATTTGCAAGAGGTATAGTTATGTGTCAAATTGGCTTATGATATTCTATATCTAAATCTGTACTTGAAGACAAAAATATATTAAAAGTAAATAACATAGAAGATAATGTAATACATAACACAATACCTTTGTCTAAAACTATTCTTTCTCCTCAAATAGAGTTGAAGAAGAGTGGACCCTAGCTCCATTTGATTTTCTCTTTTGATATATTGATGGAAGAATGCGATCCCTTATGAAACCAACAACATGTTTGTAGGACTGATATGGTGAATGATCAAATGGATATCACGATGATATGATGAAGATACCTTAGATAGAAAATGCAAGAGCTTTATGACCCAAAGGCCTCTCATTTATAGAATTTTCAAGAAAGAAATCAAAGGCCAAGATAGATTGATTAATGGATGGTTAGGATTCATTAAGGATTAGGGTTTGGATTAAATTTATAGTCATGTGACAAGTGTCACATGAGGGATAAGTGCTAGGTTTAGGAGATGTATTAAGACATATCTTTATGTGAGTGGTTGAGATTTAGAGATGTAGTATGAAATGGATGGATGAGATGCAAAGTTAGTTTGACATTTGTGGTAAGCGTCTAATTTGAGTATCGGATAATTAATTAAATAATAAAAAAATTATTTAATAATTTATTGCATCAAGAAAATTCACCCCCAACAATTCACCAAAGGAAAATTCATTGCCAAATTCACCATAGGAAAATTCACCGCGATGACAAATTCACCCCAAGAAAAATTCACCACTATCAATTAACCATGACGAAAAATTTATCACAAACTTTTAATGCGATGAATTTTCTTGGTAGTGAATTTTCCTTGGGGTGAATTTGTCATGGCAATGAATTTTCCCACAGTGAATTGTTAGCAGTTATTAGAGAAGTGTGATGTGAAAGGATAAATTAATTCAATAGATATAATAAATAAACAAATAAATAATGAACATTTATTTAATCAAAATGAGATAAAAGTGATATAGATAAATTAATCAAATAAATAATAAATATTATTTAATTAAATTGGGGGATAATAGTGAAAAATAAACTAATTAAATAAATAAATAATATTTATTTAATTAATAACTATGCTAGAAAAAAGTCAAGTGTGGTTAGGTGTCATTGCTACATTCTCTGCCTTCTCCTAGATTGTTTCTCCTTCCTTTTATCCAAATTCCTCCATTTATGCGTTTAAATTCCCCTCTCTCGCTCTATATTTTCTATATCTACGAATGTTTGCAAGCAAGGCGGTAGTGAGGATTTTAATAGCAGTTTCTAGCATCCTCATTTTTCCTCACATGACCTGATGTCTCTCCCCTTTTGGAATAGGGAGGCCATACCCATGCCCCTCTCCTCTTGAATGATGATTTTCTCCTACATTAATTATTTTCTTCTATGTGCAGCCTTTAGTTTGTTCATGCACATTTCCTCCTTTTTCCTGCCTTCTTTCGTAAATATGGACTACGCCTAGCCGTCCTCCTTTAAGGGTCAACATTAATCCACTATGGGAAGGTGGATATGGGGATGTGGCATCCTTCTCCTCTTGGAAATAAGGCATCCCAACAGACATGGGGATGTGGCATCCTTCCCCTTTTGGAATAAGGCATTCCTATTTATTAGAAGGTTGTAGATGTTAATTATTTTCGATGAATTTTACTAGAGCCATAATTTATTGGAGAACTGTGGTGTGGAAGGATAAATTAATTAAATAAATAATAAATATTTATTTAATTAAATTGGGAGATAAAGGTGAAGGACAAATAAATTAAATAAAAATAAAAATTTACACAACTATAATTTGACATTGGAGAAGACTTAGTAGTTGACTCCCACTAATAGAGAGTGGTGGTGAGTTAACTTCTTCAAAAATCTCAAGGGGTGGCAAGGCAATTCTCACTAATTGGGACACCTAAATAAGCTTAATGTTTCATGTGTAAATATTTATGTGTATAATACATTAAATAATATATATGCTAACACAGTTCTTCCTTAAACATATCTTAGGTGGGCACAAAGAGACGAGGTCTCAAAAATTAGGTCTAATGAGGTACCCAAGTACAATATAATCTCTCATAAAGTGGTGAAAGGGAGAAAAATTAGTGGGAAAACTCCCCCTAAAAGGGAGAAAAAAGCTAGGATAACTAGAAAGCCCCCCTCGAAGATGATGTTTCCACTATAGTAGATCGCACCCCAAGAAGAGCTCACAAATGAATGAACTTGCTCTCTATAGAAGGTTTGGTGAAATATCCACAACTTGCTCTGAAGACTAGCAAAAGACTAGGTTGATGATCTAACCATGAATAAGCTCTTGAATGTAATGAATATGGATATCTAAGTGTTTGGTCTATTGGTGCTAGACTAGATTCATGCATATCTAGATTGTGCTTTGGTTATCACAATACATGGTTGTGGGATGGATAAATGGAATACCAAGCTTAGTGAGAATTACTTTAAGCCAAAAATTCTTAGCATTTGAATTGAAAACTCCCCTATAACTTACCTCTATGGATGATAAAGCAATAAAAATTTACTTTTCACTAGACCAACTGATGGGACCAGTGAGAAACTATAACATGAAGTGGACTTCTAAATTTGAGTATCACTAGCCCAATCTAAATATGTGTATCCATCCAAGTGAACCTCTATGTAAAAATTGTAGTGAATATCCAATTTGATAGTACTCTAAAGATAGTGAATATGCAATTTGACCATGTATGTCTATTATCTTTTGGATTCCCTACCTAAGTACGTGCACTCTTAGGAGTTTGTTTAACCTAAAGAGGGTGAGAAGTGGGCGACTCAGGTGTTGCAACATCATCCTACAAATCATGTCTAGAAGTGTATGAAGATGATTCCTCACCACTATGCTCACTATCAAAACTAGAAGAAGAAGAACAAACTACCTTAGGAATCTATTGTGGATGGTTTGAATTGTTCTAGAAGAATCATCAAAACCAAGTGGGCCCAACATAAAAGGATAAATAAAAAGTGTAGATTCAATAAGACTCTCTTGGAAATTAAAATTCCTCTCAATAAACAACTCATGTGTGGTTAGGAGGAGCATACAATAACCTTTCACACCATTTAGATAACCTACAAAAATGTAAGGTTTAGACTAGACAATTCCATTTCCTTGCAATTTTGATTTGATATATGTCTCATGGTTACATATTTGAAGACCCTAATGTGCTCAACTAATGGTTTTCTGACATTTCCAATCTTCAAAGGGAGTGGGGTATGTGCAAGATCATGATGGGCCAAAAAGTGGCGATATGATGGGTATGAGTAGGGTATGTGATTGGCAACCGTTTTTTTACCTAAAATTGATGAAACGAAAAGGGTTTTTAAAGGATATTCTCAGCATTCCACCAATATAAATTATGCTTTAATTTTAATTTAATAAATAATTATTATTCATTTTCTATTTGAATTACAGCTAAAGTTTTAATTGATTGGCTGATTTTAAAACATTGATATCTTTCAAACGGTATCACATTTTTTGAATCTGAAACATGTGTCACATTCTATGATTTGTATACTATAGGGTTGAAAAAATTGAATTCCATGAAGTTTTGACCAAGTTATGGTCATCAAATATACGGGTTTTTATATTTTTGAAAAGTTGTAATAAAAAATTCATAATTAATCATTTACTTGGGAAAAAATTACAAAAAAATATTCATCACATCGGGACATGATTCTTCTACTTATATCTAAAATCTTATAAGAAAATATTATCATTTGATTGTGGTTAGGGTGGTAGACAAACACCTACTTCTTGATTCTATTCTTACATATTTTTGAAATAATATAGAGAACTTATTGAAATTTTTATGTCAAGTTTCCTAACTTTGATTTTTATGATTTTTTTGCCAGTTAAGGGCCTAGTTTTTGCATGATGATCCTGCACATAGCCAGTGATTACCTCCAATGTTTTATGAGGAACGTAATTTTGAATGTAATAAGCATAGTTGATTTCTTTTTCCTAGTACTTTGGTGTAGGATCCTTGGAGTGTGTCATGCAGGTAGTCATATCTTTAAGCATCTATTGTTATGCTTTGAAACATCATTTTATTTGGGAGTATAAGGAACTATGCACTACTAAAATCTATTGTTGACATACTCACCCCCATTATCTATTTGAAGAACCTTGATGAGTTTCCTTGATTTTTTAGTAAGATCCTTGGAGTCTTAAAAGTTGTTGATGAGCTTATACTTGTGCCGAAGGAAGTAGAACCGTGTGTATCTAGAGAAGTCATCTATGAACGTGATAAAATACCTCCCCTTATTAAAATATGGATGGGGAAATTCCCTTGATACATCATTGTGAAAATCTCTAAAAGATTCCAATAATGACAATGGTATGATGGTTAAGTGTGGCGTTGTTCTAGCCATGAAGGTTCAAATCCCACTGAGGGTATAATTGTTGAATGTTTAAATTGGAGATAAGGTCCCCTATTTGTTACATCACTGGTTCATAGCTTTGGGTCGAAAGCATTTACCCCCAATAAAAAAGAAAATAAATTTCCAAAAGCTTATGAGGAGGTGTATAATCTAGCTGGGTGATCTACCCTTCTAAATATTTTTTCTAATGCAAGTCAAACTACATTGGTTAGATTGAAGGATTCTACATGAAAGAGATAATTTCATGGGATAAATTAATATAAAAAAATTTAAACGGTTGAAATTTTTTGTTAAACCACTTTTCTTTAGCCTCCTCAACAATAGGTTCTTTCTTAGTGTCCATGTTTGCTGTAATGAACCTTTTTTTCTTTAGCACATGTTATAATCTTAGCTTTGAATCGTGATAATTAAAATGGGTTGAGGTGTGGCAATCTAATTTGAATCCATGCTTAAGGTGAATTTGTTTCAAAAAGGAGATGTAGAAATGAATTACAAAAGGAAAGTAGAAATTGGTTAATACACAACACCCTCCTTGATTCAATATTTGAATTCCCCCCAAATTTTGGAACTTTATATGTTTAGTGCATAGATAATTCCAATGGAATGAAAAGGGGTGATTATAATTTTAGTGTGATAATACTTCCAATGCATTGTGTATAAAAATATTTTTAAAAAATGAAACTCAATTTGAGTTGCCAATTAAATCTTACGATAATTATTTTATTCCTTAAATTGCTTTTTTAAATTGCATGTAATTAATGGACTTAACCCCTCACTAGTAGGAATCACTAGGTTTTAGGCTTCATGTGATCATAACTAGGGGCTAATTTTTTTGGTCCATTCTCCTCCACTCTCTTCCCAATGATGTAAAACCAATGTAAATATTTACCTCAATAATTTAATAAGAATAGTTCACAAAGCTACTATTCCTATTTAGTTATTTTTTATGCCTTGCACATCTCCATACTTGACCTCTTTCTATGAGATTTATAATAGGTCAATAGCACAAAGTAGAAAAAAATCTACACAAATAAATTGCCTTGTATATAGCACAAAATATAAATTTCACATAATAAAAACTATGATCTACATAAGATAAAACGTGGCCCACACAGGATAAAAGTGTGGCCTTAAAAAAATTTCCACTCAGATCAACCTAAACAAGATTATATGTGGCCTCTCTAGTGATTTCAACGTTTTTGGTTATTGAGATAGAAGAGGAGATTGACATAGAAAAAGAGGTGGATGGAGTAAATTAAATAATTATAAAATTATTTAATTTAGGAGGGAAAGCCAATAATTAAATAATTAAAAACAATTATTTAGTTTTTGATTAAAGGTAACAAATGAATTTTGATGCGGCCCGGAACATAATAAAGAGAAAGGCAAGCTACAAATTAAAATACAACATAAACCAACAATAGCCCCATAGTAGCCACTAAAGATAACTCATGACTACAAACGCTGCATAATACAAACAACCAAGGGCCTGAGACCCTTTAACAACCTAGTTTTAACTAGGACCATAAACCCTTGGATACTCATAGAACCTGGCTGCATCTGCCAGGCATTAGCTAACCAGCCGCTCATGGAAGACACCCCTAAGCCAAGAAAGATAATATGCATAATGGTGTAAGACACCATTAGAACCCTAATCACAAACAATAGCAATCGCCTAAGTAGTCAGGAATCCAAGCAACCAATCTACAACAAACCATCTACTCATCAGCCAAAACCGAGTCTAGAAAAATAGAGAACTTTTCCACCTCCCTGCAGCAGCATCCCACATGATCAACCATCCCAACATACAAATCTAAAAGATAGGACATCCCTCTGGTAGAGAGAAATAAATGGAGCACCTTCCCACCAAAGCTCCACCTCAATAGGACAACTACCACCTTCACCTCAATAGAAGAGGGTTCCACCTCAAAAGGAACAATCTCCCACTCTATAGGAGACTTAATCTAAATGGCCCGACAGTACCCAAATTTAGTAGGAAGGGAAACTATATCCTCCTTAAGCGTCACAAGCATTAGGAATTGACAAGAAGGAACAAGACACAAAACAAAGACAAAATAAAGTTTGGCCAACAGAGAAAACCTAGCATCAAGAAACTAGCACCAACCAGAACACAAAGCATGAAAACCATTGACATCTTCCACCAGAACCCCAAATAATCCATCGTTAAATAACAAACTCCCAGGATAAAGATAAAATTTATAAAATCAGTGGGATTTACAACCAAAAGGCCACCAAAACACCAAACATTATGAAAATCGGCTTGATAAACAAAACTACCAAGAGAAGAAACCCATACAATAACTCCTCTTGAGATCAAGAGGAGGCAGCAAAATAATTCAAAAAGAAGCATAGGCCAAAGGACCACTAGAGACCCAAATGCAAAGAGAGCAAAAAAAAACATGCCCCAAATGAGAAAGAGGATCCCAGATAGGAAGGAAACATGGAGAAGGCCAAACAATAAAACCATGCAACTAACTTAACATAGTGGTTAGAGCCACAAATAGGAAACACCACCACAGAACCATCGTAAAATAGACACCACCACTCCTCAAGTGGGACACTAGAAGCCAAAACTCTCCAAGAGCAAGAACCCCCAATAGGGCACCACCAGACCAATAGTCGGAAGGGCCTCAAGGACACTAAGAGGAACCAAGAAGGAGAATAGACCAACACAAATGTTACCCAAGCCTTCCTATTATGCTAAATAGGAACAAGAAAAGGCCCATCCACCCACCAAGCCACCCTAGAGACCCCAGAGCACACACCCACCAGCTGCAAGGAAAGCAACACAAATAAAACACCATGCAGAAGGGGTATAAACAAACAAAGAGGAAAACATCCTCCACCCATGCCAAGAGCCACACCACCAGACTGCATCAAGAACAAAAGAAGGGGAGCAGAACACACAAAACCCCCAACCCCCTCAACCAAGCTCACTGCCAGGAGCAAAAGAAGAGCCTCGACCCACAACATAGTGAAGGAAAGAGGCCACCCAAAAACAACATCCAACCCACAACCCATGTCATCTGCAGAGAACAACCTATAGACCCCACAACCCATGTTAGTTGCAGAGAGAAGCCTGTAGACCCCAACAAAAATCCTACCTAATGCCTCTTTAGAAAACTCCAACCAAGCCAAAAGAGATACCTCTAGCGGCACCGTCAAAGAAACCAGAAACCATCGGGCATCCTACACATCTCGATCTTTTACCTCTAGTGCTCTGAGTCTACTTTCTAAAATACTAATTTGTTTTGAAAATGGTTGAGATTAAGAGGTTCAAATGAGGGATGTACACAAATTGGTGTTGTTTTTGTCAAAAAAACATAACATAGTGCAACTCTTGTACGAACCTCATACAGTGAACTTTTTCTAGTATTTTTAAAATTGCTATGGTCAGAAGTTAGCTAGCAGTATGTAGTTGATGCACAATTTTTTTGATAATTTATGCTTTTATGTATGTATTTATGTATGTATGTAGAGGGAGGGAGAAT
>VDFB02372276.1:0-18628 GCA_007258455.2 Sequoia sempervirens | reverse complement strand
CATTTGATCCCCCCAAAAGGTAAATCAAAAGTGGTTTTTTATAAGCATTTTGATAGGTGTAAAGGAGACTCTGTTATAGGTATGGTTTAAAACTAGCAGGGCTCTATCCAAGGGGGTTTGATCTAAAGTAGTTCGATCAAACCCTCTTCAATTGGAATGCTTTAAATGAAACTTTTTAAGGCTTAAATCATTATATTTTCTAAAAATATGTGATTTAAGCAAAAATTAGAATCTCCCAAAAATTGTAAAACAACTTTGTGAGATCACAGATGGATCTAACAATCTATGATGCAGGTAGGGATGTATGTAATCTAAATGAAATGAATTGATGATAGATCTAAGATGCTTAGAATAACCAATTAAGATTCATCTAAACAACTTAAAATGAATATGATATAGCATTGCACATGAGATGAAATGCAATGAACCTAGAACGTGGAATGAGATGCAATTAAATTTCTTACAAACACTAATGAATAAATGAAATGTAATATGAACATAAGTGTAAATAAGGGCTTGCATAAGGATGGAAGCGGGCAATAGAGTGACTTTATTTGTGGATCATGCTTTCTTTAGCTTATAAAATGAAGGTAGGAAGGGTGTGGAATGGCACCTGTCAAGAACCATAGGTATCCTAAGAAGAAGGGGGAATGGAAGGCAAGTGTTTGCACAACCGAAATCATAGGGCATAAGTTGGGGATAAATGCAATGCAACGGAATGCAAAATGAAATGCAATCGTAATGTGATTTTCCATTTTCAGAGCACTGATTTTTGCTATAGCATAAGACACCAAGTGTCAGGGTATGTGTAACCAAGGCAGATTAGTGTCTAATGCATGAAACAAACACAGCAGACAAGAAGGCTATCCCAACACCCCAAAGTCACGAAGACCTTGGTCAGGCCAGGCATTGGGATAACTACAAGCACAAAAGGATGCCCCAGCATAACATAAGACTATAGGGATCTTGGTGGGTACAACGCGGGACAACCAGGAAGACAACAACAGAGAAAAGATCAAGATATGCCCCTATGTTAACCAGTCAAAACACACCATAATATGATAAATCATGGCGACCTTGAAAAGTTATGACAAGGAGCTCAAATGATAAACAAAAGCCAAAATCACCAAAATATCACAATCAATTTCAAACGTCCTTTGCCACAGGATCAAGGGGATGGATGGGATTGATGAGGTCTGTTAGGAAGGATGCATCCTGTTGAGACCAAATATGCATACTAAACTAAAAGATCAATATGAAGCAGGATACTCAAAACCAACTGAATCTGATGATACTAGTGGATCTCGTTTGTGAAGAACCAGCTAGATAAGGGCATAGCTTGATGACAAGACACAAAACACGAGAGACAAAACATGAGACAGACACACCCTAAAGACCTAGGGGCTCAGGGGTTGATCAAAGATTAGCCTTGCCTACGTGAAAGCGTAGAGCCCTCGTAGTTCAAAAAGATACAATGGATAAAAGAGGAAAGAGGCCAATGGAGACAAACGATGGAAAACGATGACCGGACAGACAAAAATAAATGCAAATCCCTGGGGGTGGATCAAATGATTGACCTTTCCTACGTGAAAGCGCAAGGACAACGTAGTTCACAAAAGACCGCGACAAAAGATGGGACCAAGAGGCCGACATGACAGCATGGGATCTAAATGAAGACTGACATGATGAAGGATTCTAAATGGAGACATGAGAAGTGAATGAATATTGTCCAATGCTCAACCAAAATATACCAAGTGACCGATTATGGGATAATGATTGAATGACAGGATATGATAGGATGTTTGGAAGCATAAAGCAACTAGGACGCAAGGTAGATAATGAGTAAGCCCTTTATGAATGGTGCCTATTGCCAAGTTTTCACCAAATGTACTTATCAAAGGCACCACCAGGGGTGGTTTTCAACATAGGATGAATTATTTCTCTTTACTATTTTTTGGATTTTTCTGATTTTTTTATTTTTTTGACAATTTTTTACTTTTTTAGTATTTTTTTGGATTTTGCAGGATGGGATACCCTGGCTGACTTAAGTGTAAAACATTTTCAGGTGCATGATGTTAATGGGCTCCTCAAGGGGCTCTCCTTCAGGTGTGGCAAGCCTATATGCCCCAAATCCATACTTAGTCGTGATGACATAAGGACCCAGCCAATTTGCTTCAAATTTCCCTTTCTTGTCTCAGTCCTGTTGATTGCGTTGATTCTCCTTAAGGACTAAATCTCCAACGTTGAATTGGCGAGGATGGACCTTCTTGTTGTAGCTCCTCTTAAGATGATTCTGATATTCCTGGAGATGATTGTATGCTTTGATCCATCTTTCATCAAGGAGTTCTAACTGACTGAGTCTTCCAACCCGATGATCTTCGTCACTGATAAGATTCTTCAAAGATATTCTCAATGATGTAATCTCGACCTCAATCAACAAGATGGCATCAGCACCATAAATGAGGGAATATGGAGTATCGCCAATAGGAGTGTGGATGGAAGTGCGGTAAGCCCAAAGGGCAGGATGGATATGGAGATGTCAATCACAACCAGTGTTATTGACCACTTTCTTAAGGATTTTGATCAAGGTTTTGTTGGTAGCCTCCACTTGACCATTACCTTGAGGGTAATAGGGTGTGGACCAACAATGTTGAATGTGAAAGGTGTCATAAACATGTTTTACAGCTTGGTTTTTGAAGGGCTTTCCATTTTCAGAAATGATGGTGGAGGGGATTCCATATCTACAAAGAATGTGGAAGAGGATGAACTTTGATATCTGAGTACCCGTGATTTGAGAGAGTGGCATTGCTTCCACCCATTTGGTGAAGTACTCAGTGGTTGTGATGATGACAGTGTGGCCATCAGAAGGAGGGTATATCTTGTCGACTAGGTCGAAACCCCTTTGAGAAAAAGGCCATGGTGCTATGATGGGTTGTAAATCCTAAGCAGGAGCATGGATCAGATCCACATGTTGTTGACAAGGCAAATATTTCTTGAAAAATTCACAAGAGTCATGTTCCATTGAAGGCAATAGTAAATAGCTTTGATTATCCTCTTAGCTAAGGCCATGCCATTTGAATGGGCCCCACAAACACCACTATGTACTTTTTTCAATGCAGTGTGGGCTTCAATCTCATTTAGACACCTGATGAGGGTTCCATCATACCCATGATGATAAAGTGTATCACCTATGATGGTGTAACGGGATGTACATTGGATAAAATATTTTCGTTGGTTACGTCTAAGATTGGCAGGTAGGATGTTATCATGAAGGTAAGTGTAAATGTCATGGTACCATGATGACTAGGGGGACCTACAATGTCACACATCATTTCAGTCTCAGGGATATCGTAAGTTGGGATTAAGAGTTATTCAATGAGGAACTCACACTCTGTTTGATCTTTAGGCATGTTGGTTAGAGAACCAATTGTAGCCATGGAATCAATTGCTTTATTCTTCACTCTTACAATCTGGTCAAACTGGATGGAAGTGAAATACTTTTTGAATTAATCTACCATGTGTTTGTAAGGTAACAGCTTATCATCCTTTGTCAGAAACTCATCATCGACATGTTTGATGATCAATTGGGAATCGCCAAAGACTCTCAAGTGAGTGATATGCCATTTGATTGCAATTTTGAGGCTAGTAAGAAGAGCTTCATATTTAGCTATGTTATTTCTGCACAGAAAAGCCAACCTGAATGACTTCGATATATAATCACCCTAGGGGGTGATGAACAAGATGCCTGCCCCTGCTCCATTGCGTGTGTATGACCCATCAAAGTACAATGTCCATGTGATCGCTTCTGATACTATAAAGACCTCTTCATCAGGAAATTTTGTTACTAGAGGATAGGCATCTACTAGGGGAGCATCTTCCAGCTGATCAGCTATCACTTGTCATTTAATAGCCTTTCAATCCACATATTCTATATCAAACTCACTTAATAGCATGACCCACTTAGCCATGCGACCAGTCAGAGTTGTCCTGGATAACAGATATTTGAGTGGATTGACCTTGGAGATGAGCTTCACTAGGTGACTGAGCATATAGTGTCGAAGCTTTTGCAAACTAAAAACCACAGCTAGGAAAGCTTTTTCCATCGGGGAATATTTGAGTTCATAACCCACTAAGGTCTGGCTGATGTAGTAGATCGCTCGTTCTTTTGAAGACTCATCATGTTGTGCCAGTAATGCCCCTAGTGCCACTGAAATAGCAGAAATATACAGCAAGAGTGGTTTACTTGGAATTGGTGGCATAAGGATCGGTGGGTGAGCCAAATACTCTTTGATCTTGTCAAACCAATGTTGACGTTCTAAATTCCACTTGAAGGATGTATCATTTTTCAGGAGATGAGTGAAGGACTAGAATTTGTCGGCTAATTGAGCTATAAACCGTCGAATGGATTGTAGCTTACCTTGAAGGCTCCTTAACTGTTTTAGATTATGCGGTGGAGGCATATCCATGATTTCCTTTACTTTTGTTGGATCGACCTCTATGCCTCTTCTAGAGACGATGAACCCCAGTAGTTTTCCTAATGTGACCCCAAAGACACATTTCTTCGGATTCAGCCTTAGTTTGTAATGCTCTAGACACTCAAAGATCTTCTTGAGGATCATCGGGTGCTCTTCACTTGTTCTTGATTTCCTCAATAGATCATCAACATAATCTTCCATTATGATGTGAATGAGGTCATGGAAGATGACTGGCATGGCTCATTGATAGGTTTCCCCCACATTCTTGAGGCCAAAAGGCATGACATTGTAGCAGAATGTGCCCCAAGGTGTAGTGAAGGTTGTTTTATGTTGATCTTCAGGCACAATCTTGATCTAATTGTATCCGGAGAAGCCATCCATGAGGGAAAGCATCTCATGCCCTGTAGTTAAATCCACCAACATGTCGATGTTTGGAAGAGGGATATCATCTTTGGGACAAGCTTTGTTGAGGTCTCGAAAATCTGTGTAGATCCCGATATTCCCGTTTGGTTTGGCGACTGGCACTATGTTGGAGATACAGTCAGAATAATCAATGGTCCTTATGAATGCAACTTCTAATAGCTTATCTATCTCTTTCTTGACCAATAGAGCTATTTGGGGTGCATTTTTTGGAGCTTTTGCTTGACAGGTTTGGCATTAGGATGTACGTCCAAATGATGTACTACTAAAGTAGGATCAAGGCCCCGCATATCCGAATATATCCATGTGAAATTGACGATGCCTTCTTTGAGAAGCTTGTTGATGGTAGAGTATTCTTCCTCTGATAGTACTTTGGATACATATGTGATTTTGGGATCCTCTTCAGTTCCCAAATTTATTTCTTGTGTTTCCTCCATCAGGATGGATGATCATTCAGATAGTTAAGTTCCTACAAGGGGAAGATGAACGTCCCCATCGTCTAGTGCCTCATCGAGGTTTTTATTGTCAGATACACCCTTTGTTTTTACTTTTTTGAAATCACAAAGCGCCTCGGGGAGGTTTTCACTAGGTGACCCTTTTTTTTATTTTTCTTCTTTTTTCTTTTGCGGTTAGTGTTAGAAAACCAAGATCACCTGCATGCAAGATGGATACCTTTCACATACAAAAGATATGAAGAACCAAAGAAGATGCTATGTAAACCTTACAGTAAAAATGCATTAAGAGAATCAATTATTACAAAGAGATCAATCCTTATGAAGGAGATCAAGAAACCCTAAAAGGGAAACCCTGGTGTGCACACTTAATAATTAATAATTAATTAATTATTAATGTGCCTAATTTTAGCTTAAGTAACCAAGAGGAATAAGTGACTTAATTAATTAATCAATATGATATAATTAATTAAGCATAATAACTTACATTTAATAACTCTTTAAGATGATCCTAGGCTAGCCAAACAATAGAATAAGATATGAGCAAAGATAACCCACCAGCCCTCATCACTGTACCCATTTACAAATGCAAGAATGAGGTAGAGAAGGAAAAATCCAGTGGGACAAAACCCCCCTACAATGAGATAACTGATGCAAGAAGCACTGGAAGATCACTGTAGAGTAACACTGGAACCGAAATCTAGCAAGCAAGGAAATATATTTTTGTCTACTACTGAAACCGGATGAGAGTCATTGATTGACTCAAGGAATCATGAAAAAAGCGACAACAGACTTGATGCCTCGAAACACTCAAAAACTCCAAACGGGAACAACCCTGGAATCTATGAAGCAGCAAGCAATTATTGAATGATGCATTATTGGAAACGAAGTGCAAAGATGCAAGATGCACTCTCCCAACTACCAAAACATCCAAGTAATCTCCAAACAACCCATTGGGCCAAATCTGGCCTAAGCGATCAACCTAGGATAGATACAAAAAAATTCATGGACAGCAACATAGAGCTCCTCAATACCTTTCCAACACCGCAAACAAGGCGAAAATCAAACATCGTGGCAAAAATTTATGAGCTCGGAAGTCCAAAAACAAAATCTGACTTCAAATAGAAATAAATGTAGTAAAATAGAAAAATACTATAAAATAAACTACACTAAATGAAAGTGCTCAGAACCAGCTTTCCGGCGATATCTCGTTTGCCCGATTTCGATATTGTATACCCAAGTTATGACCAAAAGAAAAAAACTACTCTTTTAGGGAAAACTGGACTAGGAGGGGGCAAAGAGTGTCATACGGACACTGACATCAGCAGTTTGTGAGCATAAAATTGATGGCCATCTGGCCATCGCCGAAAAAATCAGTCCCCCCTACAAAAGAAAAAAAAATTGGGCCCCTAGTCCTGTGCACGACCAGGGGCTGGCGGGCTGGTGCGAGGGCGGATCCCCTAGTCCTCCATAGGACTTCCGTTGGGGGCTAAGAGTGGTCAGCGGCTGGGCGCATAGTGCCCGGTCCCCCATGTGACTGGCACTGACTGAGCATAGGGGCCCGCAAGAGCTGGTGCAGAGGAGCGGAGCTGGCGAAGCAGTCGGAGGAGGAAGTCGCCGGAGGCGGGCGGCGCTAGCGGAGGAACCCTGCGGAGGATGGGAGAGCCACCGATGGCCGTCGGGTGGCTGGTGGCCGCTCAGTGGTAGATCGGTGGTGAATCATTTTATAATGGGTAGCGCTCAAAAATCTTTTGATTTTTGATTTTTTTTATTTTTTATTTTAAAATGCCTCGTAACGCGTGTTGGGGAGGCCGTACGGCCCCCAGAGAAAAAAAAATTGCCTCTCAAATCAACTGCACCAAAATGGACAATTTGATAGGCATTTGTAGGGTTTTTGGACGCTGCGAACACGATGGTGGCCTCCATTTCTGCTCAAAATGCACCAAAAATTTGGCTACCTCCAGATCTTGCAAAAAAAATGCCTGTGGAAACCCTTGCATTAGAAACTCACTGAAAGGCCATATCTTCAAATCACGAACAGGCAGCTGCAGGTCTGGAGCTCTAATACCATGTTAGAAAACCAAGATCACCTGCATGCAAGATGGATACCTATCACATGCAAAAGATATGAAGAACCAAAAAAGATGTTTTGTAAACCTTACAGTAAAAATGCATTAAGAGAATCAATTATTATAGTTATATCAATTTTTAGGTTGAGATCATTGTTTAGTAATACTTAATACTCAATAATTCACCACCACGTGCTTAAGCTTAGCTTAAGTAACCAAGAGACAAGTGACCAAATTAAATTAAATCAATACGACAGCAATTCAATTGCCACAATAACTTATCTCCTGGCCAATTTTGCTCAACTTGGCACACACACCACCACCATTAAATTGCCATGCACACTAGGCCTTGCCTCTGATCTCCCTATATGACTGACTTCTAGTAATAATTGATTCTCTTAATGCATTTTTACTATAAGGTTTTCAGAACATCTTCTTTGGTTCTTCATATCTTTTGCATGTGACAGGTATCCATCTTGCATGCAGGTGATCTTGGTTTTCTAACATGGTATCAGAGCTCCAAACCTGCAGCTGCATGTTCATGATCTAAAGATATGGCCTTTCAGTGAGTTTCTAATGCAAGGGTTTCGACAGGCATCTAGGACATTCTAATAGTTAGGACATTCATCTTCCCCCAATCCCATAAGATGTACATACTGATCCACTGAGGGAAAGGTGTTGATGAGTGCACTACCATGTAGGTCCCAATCGATGAGTTCAAGATGACGAAGGGATAGGCTAATGGTGCAAATAGATAGGCATTCGAACATGGAAGAAAGGCCAATGTGATCTACATCATCGTACATGTGTATAATGGACTCTTCCTCTAGTATGTCCTCGAGGGAACCATTGTCCATACTGACATTGTTAGAGGCGCTAGACAATGCCATAGGACCCTTTTGTTTGTTATCATAGCCCAAACCCAAGTTTCTTGGACGCACAAAATTTTCTATCGATTGTCGTCTTCCTTGCTCATCTACACCAAGGCCTCCCCTTGATAATTATGTTTTTCTGCAAACTTAGAAGACCATGGATAGGTCTCTTGGAAATATTCTTTCAAGGGGGCAGAGGGTTCAAGTTCCTCCCGGTATACCCATTGGCTGATGTCATCTTCTGGTGTGTCTTGCCTTAACCCAGGAGAGCGGTAAGTACTAGTTCCCACATTCTTAGAACTCAAGGAGATCATCTTCTCTTCTTACTTTGGTGCAAACTGAGAAGGTTGGCCATTTGTACGTGGCGAGGGTGGCGTGGTTGCCACATTCAAAGCAGTACACATTTTGTATTCACCACATCCTTTGTCAATGATTTGGACTTTGTTAAGGGTGGAATCAAATGTGGATGACAGAGTCGATGAAGTGGTGGCTAGTGTGTTGGTAGATGAGTGGGATGATGATGTCTAAGGTGGTCCCATTTCCACTCCAGGGCAGTAATGAGAGTGGGGAAAAGAAGCTTCTAATGCATAGCAATATTTGAATGGTTGAGGATCCACGTGTATGGTGACTTCCATCCCATTAAATGGGAATTTTAGACATTGGTGGCATGTGGATGGAACGGCTTGTATGGCATGGACCCATGGTCGACCAAGAAGAAGGTTGTAGGGGAGTTCTAGATCAAGGACATGACATGTATTGTATTGTACAACTGGCCCAACCTGGATTGGAAGACATAATGTCCCTTTAGAATCACGCTATGCATTATCATATGCCTTGATAGTGATGACTTGATTATTTAAATCAGCATGGTGTATCCCACCTGTTTTATGAATTTTAACATGCAAAGATTCAGGGCAGAACCATTATCTATTAAGACCCTCTTTACTTTATGACAGTTTACAAGGACCTCGAGGTGAAGAGGACTTTTGTGATTTGAATCAATGCAGGGCATGTCATTTTGGTTAAAACCTAGTTGATAGGTGGCTAAGAGATGTCCTACCAATGCTTGAAATTGAGTAGGATCGATGTCAGTGGGGACGCGGGTATCTTGTAAGGCTTTGGTGAGGATTTCTTGGTGTACAGGAGAAGACTTGAGCAAATCCATAATGGATATATGCACCGGGTTCTTTGCTAGATGGTCAAGAATATTATATTGAGAACTTATAGGCGGTTGTTGGGTGGATGTGGAGGCTCTAGGGACTGTGATATAGGTACGATGGGTCATAACAGCACAATGTGGGTCCTTACCTTTTACGTGTATCATAGACACACGTGGTTCTGCTTGCTCAATATGCATGATGAGACCCTCATAATTAATTGGCACATTCTTATAACTGATGTTGTTCGTGTTGTTATCCTAGTTAGTGTTGTTGCTAGACCCGAGGTTTGAGTTTGATGTGCTAGGACCTTGGTTATGCTTAGGGAAAGCGTTTTGATATATTTCCAGTTGATCATTAGATGAAGGTGTCGTGTTGGCATCCACATGTATGTCACCTCGATCTATGAGATCCTGGATGTATGTCTTCAAGCCTTGACACTTATTTAATGTATGCCCTTTAATCTTATGAAACTCACAATACTCATTTTCTTTGTACCATGTTGGTTTAGGCTTGGATTCATCAAGGGTTTTGGTCATAGGGTATGTGATTGGGTAATTAGCTTGAAGGAGCCTATTAAACACGGCACTTAGGGGTTCTCCTAGTTGAGTAAATTGACATTTGTTACCCCCTTGATTGTTCTGATTGGATTGTTGGGAAGGACGAGGTGTCCCTTAAGGCACTGATATGGTGTGAGGATTTGACTGTTGAGGAGGGGGATATTGTGGCTTCTGGGAATCATTAACTACTTAGACGTGTTTCGTGTCAATGACACCATCATTGACAGTGTTTTTGTTCTTGTTCCAATAATGAGGCTTATCCCCAGATGACTTCTCTTTATTAGAGTTAAAAAAATTGACTAACCCTTTGGCAATGAGGGCTCTCTCAAGAATAGGACCTTTCTCCACTATCTCCGTGAAGGTTGTGACACAATGAAGTCTAAAATTGTGGGCCATATCTTGATGGGATTTTTTCGATAATTAGGGTGACAGTGAAGATAGCTTGCAAAAGTTTCTCCCTCACACTGCTTTTCCTTCAAGAGATCCAACTTATCGATATCATTCTCCAGATTAAAGGAGAAGTGGGAGACAAATTGTTCTAAAAGTTGTGTGAAGGACTTGACGGATCCCTTCTCGAGATCCATAAACCAGTCAAGAATTATCCCTTGTAAACTCCTAGGAAACAATCTCATGAAGTAATTGTCATTATGCATGACTTCTTGACAATGGGCATAAAACTCTTGAAGATGAGCCTTGGGGTCTTTTGTTCCTTTATACTTATCAAATTTCGACATTTCAAAATGTTTCAAGAAAGGAACCAATGATATTGAAGGATTGAATGGATAGGGACAAATTTCTTCAAACTTGAAGGATTGTTTGCTAGTCCTTGCTTGCAAGTCCTTTAATGTAGCTTTGAGTTCTAAATCTTTATTGATAGGGGCTAAGGGAGTCGAATTGGATGGATTTGGTTGATTATAGGGAGGATATTGTTGATATGATGAAGGGGCTGAAGCATTTTGATCATAAGTTGATAGCGGTGTAAATGGAGGTGTTTGTTGCTATTGATTAGTGTATGTGGATTGTGATTACGAATTGACGTAAAGTGGATAGGAGGATGATGGATTCTAATAGTAAGAAGCAGAAGTTGCTTGTTGATAAGGAGGTTGTTCATAATATGAAGTGGATCGAGCACCCTGCTGATATTGTGGGGGAGCTTGGTAATATGACGATGTGGAAGCACCTTGTTGATGTGATGGTAGTTGTTGATAGTAGGAGCTAGATGGAGCACCTTGTTGATAAGGTGGTTGATGTTGATTATAGTATGGATTGGATTGGTAGTTGTATGTAATGTTTGGTTGTTGTGTGGTATATGGAGGTGGTTGTGGATTGGAGGTTTGATAGTAAGGATTTGAGTGTGATTGCGGAGGGTTGGTGTAAAATGGTGGTTGAGATTGTGGTGGATTCTAAGGGACCGAATTAGGATTTGGATTGGGGTTGTATGGAGTAGCATAAGCGGTATATGTGCTTGACGGATGGTAGAGATATTGTGTGAGAGGATTGCATTGTGCTTGCGTGGGAAAGTGCGTATGTTGGGGTGGTTGTTGTTGTTGTCATGGTTGCTAGTAAAGTGGATGAGATGGGATGTGTTGCTATTGTGGGATCGATCTAGAGGCACCGTGGGGTGGTAGCTGAGGTTGTGATGTAGCCTAGATTACTTGATAAAGGGAGTGTGTAGGAACAGCAGTATGTTGTTACGGGACTGAAACGTTTTGTTGCAGAACGTTATGTTGCAGAATTGGAACATTTTGTTGTGGAGGTTGTTGATGAGGTGGTTGAGATGAGACAACAATGGTAGTGGTATGTTGTGGTGGCGCTTGCGAGGGGATGCAGTGTGTTG
The DNA here is from genome assembly GCA_007258455.2 of Sequoia sempervirens. Classification (NCBI taxonomy): domain Eukaryota; kingdom Viridiplantae; phylum Streptophyta; class Pinopsida; order Cupressales; family Cupressaceae; genus Sequoia; species Sequoia sempervirens. The sequence continues at coordinate 6,786 of VDFB02372276.1, read as the reverse complement.
TGGCGGTGCTTGCGATGCAGTGGATTGTTGAGGATTAACGATACGTTGCTGGGATGCAGGAATGTAACCTTGAGGTGGCGATGGTAAATTGCCAACAGGTGTAGGCCCTAGAGGTGGCATCAATGCAGGGATGGGATTTCCCCCAGTGTTGACTGGTGGTTGACCAGGATGCTGAGGCGGAAGCGATGGAGCAGACGGAATATTTTGTGGCATGCCATAGGCATAGGGGTCATTAGGATCAAGTGGTGTCGTAGAGGCCATGGCTGGGAGGAAAGGATAACTTACAACTTGATGTATCATAGCATTTTTCAACCTAGGGTGATACCAATTGTCTATAAGTGGACGCTCAGGGATATATGAATTTCCTAGAACGTTTTGTGAAGTTTGCGGGTCTTGAGGTGCTGGAAGAGACTGGGTGTTGGTATATTGTGACATATCAAAATCAGGTGGCGGTTTGATTCCTTTCATGATTAAAGTGGCAAGAATCTTATCCCCATGCTCATTAAGGAGGCGATCTGTCATCTGAACATTAGCGAGGTTACTAAGGTATTTGTCAACTGTGACTTCAGGCTGAATGACCATGTTCTCATCACCAGGTGGTGAAGTGTTCTAAAGATCAATATTGGACTATGACAAGGCACCATTGTTGGGATCATGAGGGATATTTGCACCGTTGTTGGGATCCTGAGGGATATTCGGCCGAGAACCCTGGGTTTGTTGTTCTACCATTTGTTTATTCGCTTGCGATTGAGTTTGAACGGGAATGAAAGAGAAAAACTACTAGGTGAACTAAGATGAGACTAAACTCTAAGATGTAATATAAAGATGACCTAAGTGATGATTGAATGATTGATTAGATTGGACAAGGGACCGATAGATTGGTTGATTGGATTAGATAGGATTAGATTGATTGATGAGATGATTGATCATATTGGATGATGGATTAGATAAGATGATGAAAGGGATTCTAAGCCAAGTTCAAAAATCACCCTAGGTGACTTAAGGTGTTGATTGATTGGATTAAAGGACAAATAGATGATTACGGCACCAAATCCACCTTGAGATGAAAGTGGATTGATTGGGACAAAGATGATAACTAACTCAAGAAGGATGACAATCCTAAGTAGATGTGGATGATGACGATCAGATTGAGACACCTAAGCCAATTTGGATAATAACTCCTAAAACAAAGTTTAGGGGATTCGGATTGAGGAAACGATGATGGATAACCAACCTAGAGATGTTCTAAGATGTGCTATATGATTTGGATGATAACTAGATGACCTTTGGAAAATGCAGATGGACTGAAGTCAAGACTATGGATGAACGGAAGATGCAAATGACTTGGAAAAATGACTAGCTTTTGGGGCCCAAATAGATTAAGTCTCTAGATAAAAATTAAACTCGCCTAAATAAGGAACAGAATCACCTAAAAAATTAGTAGAATCGCCCAACCAAAGTGTTGGGTCACCCAACTTGGGTGCAAGGTCATCTAACCTGGGTGCAGGGTCACCCAACTAAGATGCAAGGTCACCCAACCAAGATGCAAGGTCACCCAATTAGGGTGCAAGGTCGCCCAACTAAGGTGCAAGGTCACCTAACTAAGGTGCAGACTTGCCTAAATAGCTTTCAGACTTGCCTAAATCTGAAAATGGTCAAATGACGTGGATAAACGGGGTAACAGACTCACCAAATGGACAAATGGATTCTCCTAACAGGAAAATGGGCTCACCTAATGGGGAAATGAACTCTTGGAATGAGCAAATGGACTCTTGAAATGGGCAAACAGACTCTCAAAATGGGGAAACAGACAAACGGAATGGGCAAAAAAATCTCAAAATGGGAAAACAGACTCTCGAAACGGGAAAACAGACTCTCAAAACGAGGAAACAGATAAATGGATAGGCTAAACGAAAAGCAGGATTGGCTGTTCAGGGTGCAAACTCACCCAAACTAATGGAAAAATCACTTTTTTGCAAGAAATGAGCGAATATGAAGACTCAGGAGACTGATAGGGGACTAAACAGTAAGTACAATCACCCCAATATGATGCGAGTTCACCCAAAACAGTTGCAATATCGCCCCTTCTGATGAAACAGGCGAGTGTGATGGGTTGTTTAATTGATAGGATGAATCAGACAAAGAGCATATTCACCCCTCTAGGTTTCAGGCTCGCCCAACTCTGTGGCAGACTCGCCCAAGTAGGGTGAAAACTCACCTATTCAAGAACCGAATGAGAAATAACTCAGACAGAAGACAAGGTCACCCCTATGGACAACAGGTTCGCCCCAAACAGCAACAAGTTCACCCCTAACAAAGGAAAACTCGCCCAAACAGTAGACTTGGACTTGACTTGGATGAAAAATAGCTAATGCAAAGGACAAAAACACAGCAAACAGCAAACAGAAGGAAAAGGCTGACTCGACCAAAAAAACATGCACTGGTTTCGAACAAAGAAGACAATTCAAGTAGCACAATCCTAAGATTAGTAAAAAGGGTATGGCCAACACGGTCCTCTAAGTAGGTTGAACAAGGTGATCTAGGGAGTCATTGATATACACATGGTACATGAGGCACAACTGTGAACACAAGCCCATCATAGGCGTGAGTCAGAAACCCCAGTGAGGTACTGGAAACTTGGACCAACTCTTCACGTCTTATCTAGTTATCACCCTAGCTTCGACACTTCGTCAGATATGACATAACTATATTGGGGTACAGCTTTAACTCTCCCCCCTTTATATACCCCTTCGGTAACACGTGGTCAGGATCGTCCCTTGGGGTGATGAAATCCCCAAGTAGGTCCCACTAAAAGAAGACACTATATGTTTTTGGCTGGTCCCCAGGCTCGCACAAAGTGCAAGGGGAGAGCTTGAACGGCCTAGTATCCCCTAGGTAACACAAAGGACTAAAGTGGACTACGATTTCTCTTCACCTAGAATGGCCAAATGGTGCAAGGGGATTGGATACGTCAATAGTCCACTTAACAAGCACAGCAAACAAATATTTGACTCCCCCTAATTAGTTCTATGTGCCTAACTAGTATGAAAATAACAAACAAGAAAAACTAACTAAAGATCTTGGCCTAGTCATCCTACAAGAAAAGTTAGTAGTTTAATCCTTCACCCTTGGACAAACGTGAAACAGCTTAAAACCACCTCTGTTAGGAGCAAAATCGCCCCTATTAGCAATAGACTTGCCCCTGTTAATGTCAGGATCGCCTATTTCAGAGGAAAGCTCGCCCCTGTCAGTAGTAGGATCGCCTCTATCAGAGGTAGGCTCACCTGTTTGCAGAAAGCAGGCTCACCCAACTCAGCAACAAGGTCACCTTTTTGGGAAATAGGGAGAAGATTTGCCCCTATTTGACAGTTGGGTGATTCTGCACTTGTAGAATCGCCTCTATTCAAGGCAGGCTCACCTGTCTTGACTATAGGATCGCCCCTGTTGCTTCATAATCACCTGTTTCACCAGCAGAATTGCCTTTGTATAACCTGAACCTACAAAACTTAAAACAACAAAGCACAATAAAAGAGTAGACCCATTTGTGGGTCCCACCGGGCATGCTAGAAATGTGCGTAGTGTGATTTCCTACCCTAAATGATGCAAAAAGAGAAATACACAAAACACCACCTCAAGATAAGCCTAGTTGAACTTGAACAAAAGAAAGATAAAGCGAAAGATATACCTTGCTCAAGTTGATCATTTGGTTGGCCCTTTGATGTAGATTAGATGTGTTCTCCTTGATGGAAAATAAGCTAAAATGGTATGCCAAATTATCTAAATTGGATGGAGAATGCAATAATGGATGTGGGTGTTTTGATAGATGTGTGAAAATGTATGCAATAAAAGCTTTAAAGTACAATAATGGAGGATGAGTTTAAATGCAAGTGCTTGAGATTGCTAGTATGCTAGATTGCTTGTAATTGTGAATGCATGAATGAATGTGTTGAATGAGAAAATGAGACAAAATCCTCTATTTTAGGGGAAGAGTTTATAAAGATTTGAATGGCTAGGATTTAGCCAACATGGGCAAGATGGAGGATTTTGGTGAGTTAAGGAATCACGAGCCCTCACATCTTGCCATGTGGAAAATGAGGTGGCAAAAGGACATGTGAGGTGGAGGTACTTGCAAGTACCTTGGGATTAGGGGAATATTTCCTCAAAAAGGAAGTTATTGTCCCCATGTGGGAAGGATGTTGACATGTGAGGAATTTTAGAATTCCTCACTAATCATCATGGGGAAGAGAGAAGTGTTGGAGTAATAAATGTGAATTTTAAATTCACATGATTGGAAGTACCTTGGGGATAAGACAAGGTCCTTATAAAGGAGGTCCTTGTCTCATGTGAGTGATATGACTTATGAGAGGTTTTAGAATTTCCCAACAACCTTCATGGGGAAGAGGGGAGCATTGGAGAAATAAATGTGAATTTTTAATTCACATGGGGAAGAGGTCATGACTAAATAAAGAAAGCACTTATAAAGGTTGACTTGGAGGACATAACAGAAAAAGCATGAATATTAGATTAAGGTTGTGCAAACAAATGATTAAGAAGATTAATGAAGGATTAGAGGCAAGTGGAAAAATATGGAGGATGTAACATTAATCCTGATTAAAGGTGTGCACACCTTAATCATGGATTAATTAAACTAATCCAAATTAGAAGAGGATTATGGAGGATGTGACAATGAGAGAAAAAAGAGAGAATTTAAAATTGATTTAAATTGAAAAGGCTAAATGACTAAATTAAATATATTGATATATTTATTTAATTTAGAGAAGGGATGAAAGATTTAATTATTAAATTAAATACTTTAGAAACCTTAGGCAAAAGGTGAAATATTAATTAAATAAATTATTTAATTAATATTGATGGGGAATATGAAATAGATGAATAAAAGAGATGAATTTGACCGTATGGGAGTGGTCAAATTTGGATGTCTACAGCGAGAATAAATGTTGATCAAAGACCAGGAGCCCCCAGCATTAGAAAAACTGACCCCCACATTGTTCTTACAATAGAATAGTTTAGAACCAGAGATCCTCATGGGATTCCACATTACAAAAAGGCCACCTGAAGCCCCATTTGCATCACTAAAAGCATGGTGGGCATTCAGCCAAATATAATTTGCTATATGTTCAAAAATGGTTTCCTTCATCTTGGTTTCTTGTAGAAGTAAAACATCTATTTTGTGTTCTAGAAATAGTTCTTTAGGGAAAACTATTTGTGGGGGCTATTTATCCCTCTCACATTCCATGAAAGGACTTTCATTTTGAGCCTTTCTTTGAGGAAACTTCCAATGTCCTCTGCTTGCCTATCACAATTTCCTTTGTTGATTCTATGTACCTAGTCAACCGCTGAGTGGGTCGGCCAGGCTTAGACTCACCACCCACATATGCTTTCTATTGTTTACCCTTCCTCTTAGGGGTTGACCAAAGATCATCTTCCACAGGTTGAGAGTGAGTCACCTCAACAGTCTCATCTAGTCCAGTACTAGGCTTCTCCAACAATACTCCATCCTCCTGGATCTCGCCTTCCTCCACACCCATAGTAGGTGAGGGAGGTTTTTCCATAGATACCTCTAAGTCTCAAGTCACACCAGAGTTAGGATTTTGCAGCTTACACACCAAGGCACTCGTGGGGGAATGACCATTGGGCACAACAACCAAGTCAGTCAGGGACCCAACTGGATCCGTTAGAATTGCCAGATTAGCCAACCCGGTCTTGTTTGGGGACTCAATGATCTTGAGAATATCAGCATCAAAAGGGAAGTCATTTGCAAGGTACTCTTCACTAGGAGCACTGGGGTTGGGGATAGGTATAACCATGGACTTGCAATCCGAAATAAGGTGGCCTAACTTAGCACATTTCTAGCCGTAAATCACAGCATTCTCAAAGTAGACTTGTTAAGTCCAAGATCCAAAGACTCAACAAAGCTTCACATAGTTTGGTAAATTCTTATTTATATTAATGTTAACATAGAAGCGAGCAAAAGCTAACCTGGACATGGATTTGGTGATAGATTTTGAGGTGATGAACTGGCCTAAAGTATCGCCAATGCTCCTAAAGACCAATTCATCCTAGTATTCCAGAGGAAGACTAGGGAGAGGTACCCAGACAGGGGTCAACCTATTGAGATCAATAGTAGAGTCAAACTCCAGTTTCCAGCAGCACAATGACAATGTATGTTTCCCATAGACCCAAAGGCCCAAAGAAAGCATCGAGACCACATCCTCCTACGTCGTGAAGTTAAAAAGGAAAAGTCCACCGGCCATGGCATAAACACTCATGCTTCCCTTTAAAATCCATTTTACAGAAACCCATCTACAAACCATATTAATAGAGGGTCAAAAGGACGAGAACTTTGCGACCATGGAAAGCTCCATGGAGGAAACAATCTTGTGGATAATAGCTTTAGGGATAGAAAAATTAGTGCTTGAAACCAAGATAACCTCACTAGGACCGAGAACAAGACATTTTGAAGTCGGGCTCATGTTGGTCAACACATCTTTCCAACCTTTAGACACCGGGGTTAAAGGAATATCAAACACAACATCTGTAGGCTTTCCAAGAATCACGAGATCCCCAACAGCGGGCAGCACATTGGAAACCTCTAAGGACGGCACTACATGTGTTGAAGCGAGAATCTAATTAGAAGGGGACAAGTGGGGACTGTGGGGTACCCCCGATGCAGGCTCAACCATGCGCGCAAACAATTCAAACCAGGGGAGAGCGAGAGAGAAGGAGAAATTTCATTAATAATTATTTATCTATGTTAGCATTTGT
>VDFB02372274.1:0-18302 GCA_007258455.2 Sequoia sempervirens | reverse complement strand
TGGAAAATATAGAATTGTTATTTATTTAATGAAATTCTTTGGGGTTTCTGAATCGTTGTTTGGGGTTTCTGTTTTGTTGTTGATTTAAAGGGTTTCTGTGTAATCTGGGAACAAACAGTAGTTGCTGTCTCAAATTGTTTTTAAAAAATATATATATTAAAATATATGGGTAGGGGCAATTTTTATTTCCAGTGAATCTCTGGGTGTGAAATTTTAGTCTGTGTCTGCATTTTATTAAAACAGTTCTTCTATTTTTTTTATTTTTATTTTTTTCAATTTGACACAGTAAATATGCAGTAATATATTTTCCCTGTTTCCTTTAAAAAAAATATATTCTTATCTCTGTGTGTATATATATATATATATGGTATATATATATATATATATATAAATATATATATATATATCTATATTCGAATTTATGAAATTGTTTGAGAAAAGAAATAAAATTTAATCGCCCGAGAATTTTTAATTAACATTTCAAATTTTGTTTAAGTTTTATATTCTATTGTTTGGTGGTTGTGTGTGGGGGTGCGGCCCACCGCTAAGGATTGATTGGACATCTTGGCGGTTGCCGTTGAAGGCGGTGAGCGCCATGACGTGATTGTGAGGATATTCAGTACATATCACGTTAGAATAAAATTCCCATATGAATTTTATTTGTTAAGCTTTTTAATTACTCCGCGAATTTTTATATGGTGATTTCTTTTATTGCGGATATTTATATTTATAAAGATATATCAAAATATATATATATATATATATATTGGTATATATTTATATATATATTTATTAGTTAATTTAATTATTCTGTGTTTCTGTTTAAAAATAAAATGTATATATATATTAAATTTTGTTTTGATGAGTATATTCTGTTTTATATAGCTGATGGTTAAACAAAGGCATAAATGCATATATTCTGTTTTGTTTCGTTTTTTATTTAAATAATATTTTTCTGTTAAAGCAATAGTTATTCAGAAGAAAATATATCTATACTGTTTAATCTGCTTGATAGACATTTTGTTTTGATTTATATTTTATTTTCTGTAACTCAGCTATTATCTAGAAAATAAATCTGTATAGTTAGATTCTGTTTCTTGTTTTGTTTTAGAAAATATAATAAAGCAAAAATTGTTTCCATGAAAATATTAGCGAAATAGAAATAAATCTGTTTTATAAGATTCTCAACTTTGAAAGGAAATTGCTGATTTAACAACATTATTTATTTATTTTATTTTGTTTGTAATACGATTGTATTTTAGGAAAGAAAATGATTTTGTAATCTGTCTTGGAATTAAATAGGTTATCATTTTTAATTATTTAATTTCGAAATTTAATCTTGTTGGTTTATTGGGTTTTGGGACATTGTTATTTCCTTGATGTGGGAACCCCTTTTTATGTAACTCTTTAGTCTTCCAGAGGAAGTTGGGTTTGTTGAATTTATATCTTTTTGATCTTGAAATTCTGTTGAGTTACATTTTATTATTGGGGTGTACCGAATTATGAGATTTTATTATGGTATTTTACTTGCGAGATGGTTTATGCCTCGCGTATTACTTTATTGTCATACTTTGATGCTTATGTTTGTGGCATGGTACAAACCCCCCCTTGTTTTGATGGGTCCCTAGGGAGAGTGGCTCCTCGTGGGGGCCGGCGCCCCGTTTAAGGGGAAGAGCTCAGGATAACCCACGAGTGAGTTAGTAAATAAGTGAAAACCTAATAATTAACTTAGGAGGGTTGGGTTGGGTAGTAATATCATTGCAAGATTTTAAAAATGGATGCCTCGTCTTCATTAGTGCTTCTGCAGACTAATGGAAGGCTGAGAAGGCCGTGGTTGGCAAGGTCGTGGCCTCGTCCTCACGAGAGGTCTACGGCTCCGCATGAGTCACCCTATGGACCAGCGCCTCCAGTTGGGAGGAAGAGCACAGGACAGCCATAGATGGGACCGGCGCCTCCAGTTGGGAGGAAGAGCACAGGACATCCCATGTAGGACTATGTGATGACACTCTCCCCTAGTTGCCCATGTGTTGTTTTATTGTGTTCCTCTGGAAGTGGGGTATGGGAATTGATTTATATTGTTGTTTGAATTGAGTTAAATTGATTTATATTGTTGTTTGAATTGAATTAAATTGATTTATAAGTATTACTTCTTTATCATGTATTGGATGATCTCATTTATATTATGTTTATCATCTTGCATCCTTAGGACATTGTGATTTGATGTTATTGGTTGCTCTTTTATTTGGTGTATTGTGTGATGGATTTATGTTGGTACTTTTTATTTGGTTGTACCCTTGTGTTGTCACTCTTGGTCGGAGTTACTTCTCTGTCACCTCTTAGCACGGGGGTGGTCGGGTGGAACGTGCTCCGCACACCGTTGGGTTCCCCATCAGCGTTCGTGGCTTCAATCTCATCCAGTTGAAGATTTATTACATTTGATCTCATTGTATTTTGATAACTTGTATATTGTATTCATCCCACATGTTTGGGATTCAGGATGTAACTTTATGGATGATGCAACATTGAAAGATGATGTAATGTAATTATTTACTTTGTAATTTTAATTGGCTATGAAATGTATTATGGGTTATCTTGTGATAAAATTTATGTATGTACTCATCTTATGATGTCATTATGGCTCCTTTTGATATCTTTTGGAATGATGTTTAATAATTTCTTTTTGCAACGTAATTCTCGTGGGGGCCCCAAAGGACATAGTTGATGTTGTTGTTGTATATGATCATTTAATATTGATGTGATGATTATTTATCTTTCTTTAAAAATAAAAAAAAATTTATTTACGCTCTTTTGATGTTTGTTCTTTGGGGCTTGCCCGGCGGGCGTTACAACTTGGTATCAGAGCCAAGGTTGCACACGCTGGGGTCTTTGGGTAGTTATGTCCGCTAGGTAACCTTTGCGTGTTAGCTCTTGAGCTCATGTGTACCTTTGTCTTGTTGTGCAGAAGCATGCCTAGAGGCAGAGGCAGAGGTAGAGGTAGAGGCCGAGGAAGAGGCCGAGGTGGTGGCCATGGGGCCAACCAACCAAATCCTTCACCACCAAGTTCTCACGGTCCTGAGTCTGAGGAGCAACAGAATTCTCAGAACAATCTGTCGGATGGTGGACCGATTCCGGAACAGCCGGGGTTGGATGGGCAGTTGCAGCATCTGCTGGGTGAGCTTCTCGATAGATTGGGTCCTAGACCTAATGGGGATCAGCCGGTTGTGAGGGAAAGAGAAAGGTCTCCAAGGCCCAGGGGAGCTTCAGTTGATCAGGATGCTTTATTAGCTGGTCATATGAGGGACTTAATGAGAGCTCATCCACCTACCTTCGATGGCTCTGGAGGAGGTTTGGAAGCCGAGACCTGGTTAATTGATTTGGGCCGATGCTTTGCAATGCACCCCTACGGTAGTAATACCAAGGCTCGATGTGCTATTATGCATTTGCGGGGTTTCGCGTCCACTTGGTGGCAGCTTGAGGAACAGAAGTTGCATATGGATATCAGTATGGTCACTTGGGAACTTTTCTTGGAAAGGTTCAGGGCTCGCTTTCTCTCAGATCATTGGAGGCAGCACAGGGCAGATGAATTCCATGATCTTAAGCAAATGGCAATGTCAGTAGAATAGTATGAACGTCGCTTCTATGCACTAAAGCAGTATGCAGGGATTAGCCATGATGAAGGGATGTTGGTTCAACACTTTGTTCGAGGTTTGAACGCACGCATCAGTGGTGGTGTAAGGGTCTTCGAACCTAAGACCATGGAAGTTGCTGTCGAGAAGGCTCGTTTGGTAGAGGAAAACTTGGCCATGGCTTTGGGTGGTCATGTAGGAGTACAGATCGGTAATGTACCCGCTCCTAGAGCCGTTTCACAAGGGGGTCAGACTCAGTCAGCAGGACCTTCTAAGAGTCATTTTGGGCCTTCAAAAGGGGGTCAGCAGCAGCAGTCTCAACCAAAGCACAAGAATGTTACTTCCCAGCAAGGTGGTCAATCTCAGTTTTGCAAGGATCGGAACCGGAACCGTACCAGTTCAGGACAGCCTGCGTTGAGTTTTCAGTCCGCACCTAGTCGTGGGAGTTTCCAGCAATCGAATGCTCCAGCCGGAGGAAGAGGTTTTGGTCGAGGTTCTGGATGTTTCTCGTGTGGGCAGCAAGGGCATATTTCTAGAATGTGTCCTCAAAAGAGTGCTTCAGAGTTTAGTCAGAGACCAGCATTGTCCGAGCCGACAGTAGGAGATGCAGGGAGATCTCACCGAGTCTTCGCAGCAGTGGATAATCGACAGGCGGATCATCAGAGCACCGTCATCGAAACTACAGGTTCAATACATAAGTTTAAAATTTCAGTTCTATTTGATTCTGGTGCATCTGATTCTTTTATCTCTCCTTTAGTTGTTGATCGATGTAAACTGGGGGCAATAAAGCAAAGCGAAAAGTGGCAGGTTGAGTTAGCTTCAGGATCTAAGGTTGTGGTTGAGAAGCTTGTGCAAGGTTGTAGGTTAGAATTAGGGGCCATGTCAACTAAGGTGGATCTCAGAATCCTTCCACTTGGCTCCTATGATGTAGTTCTGGGCATGGATTGGCTAAGCTCGCATCGTGCTTTGATTGATTGCCGTCGTAAAGCAGTGCGGTGTGTGGATGATTTTGGTAAAGAGGTAGACATTGTGGGAGTTCAGAGGCCTGTCTCTCTGAGAATGATCTCAGCAATGTAGTTAAAAAGGTGTTTTCGGCAAGGTTTTCAGCTCTTTGCTATATCGGTTAATGACCTTGAGTCGGAGGATAGTCGGGAGTTGTCTTTGAATGATTACCCTCTCCTTGCAGAATTTTCAGATGTCTTCCCTAGTGAGATACCAGGTATGCCTCCTAAGCGAGAGGTGGATTTCAGGATTGATTTGGTGCCTGGAGCTGAGCCTATTTCTCGGGCTCCTTACAGGATGACCACTCAGGAGCTCCAAGAGCTTCATCTGCAGTTAGAAGAATTGTTAGCTAAGGGGTTTATCTGCCCTAGTGTCTCTCCGTGGGGAGCACCAGTGATCTTCGTCAAAAAGAAGGATGGGTCTCTCCGCCTTTGTATCGATTACCGGCAATTGAACAAGGTAATAGTAAAGAATTGTTATCCCCTTCCCAGGATTAATGATCTCTTTGATCAGATCAAAGGGGCAAAGGTATTTTCCAAGATCGACCTTAAATCAGGGTATCATCAGTTACGGATAGCAGAGGCCGATATTCATAAAACTGCTTTTCGTACGCGGTATGGTCATTATGAGTTCACAGTGATGCCTTTCGGGTTGACAAATGCACCTTCAGTCTTTATGAGTCTAATGAATGGGGTATTCTGAACTTTCTTGGATAGGTTCGTCCTCGTGTTTCTTGATGATATTTTGATTTATTCTAAGTCTATGGAGGAGCATGAGGTGCACCTAAAACAGGTTTTGCAGTGTTTAAGGGACAATCAGTTGTATGCCAATTTGGCAAAGTGTGACTTTTATAAGACTGAAGTTCAGTATTTGGGCCACGTGATTTCTGAAGAGGGAATTTCTGTTGATCCTGCTAAAATCCAGGCTATCATGGATTGGCCCGTGCCCACTAATGTCTCAGAAATTCGCAGTTTCATGGGACTAGCTGGGTATTATCGGCGGTACGTTCAGGGCTTCTCAAGAATTGCGCATCCCATCACTTCACTTCAGCGGAAGGGAAAGAAATTTCTTTGGTCAGAGCAGTGTCAGTTGGCGTTCCAAACCCTTAAGGAGAAACTGACTAGTGCTCCAATTTTGGCAGTGCCGGATCCTTCAGGTGATTTTGTGGTTTGTACTGATGCTTCATTGGAGGGTCTCGGAGCTGTGTTGATGCAGGATGGGAGAGTGATTGCCTATGAATCTCGGAAGTTAAAAGATCATGAACTCAATTATCCCACACATGACCTTGAATTGGCCGCAGTGGTTCATGCTCTTGTGAGATGGAGGCACTTTTTGTTAGGGCATCGGTTTGAGTTGCATACAGATCATCGAAGTTTGCAGTACATCTTCACTCAGCCGAATTTGAATGCAAGGCAGAGGAGGTGGATGGAATTTTTGTGTGAGTACGATTTTGAGGTTAAGTATATTCAGGGGAAGGAAAATGTGGTGGCCGACGCTCTAAGTCGGCGAAGGCATGAGGTTTCTGCAATATCTCTTGAGGTGGATTTGAAGAGTCAGATTCTTGCAGCCCTTCCTTCAGATAGTTGGTATTCAGAGGTGAAAGCGGAGGTGGAATCAGGTAGAGCTTTGGAGGGGAAATTTGCTGGTTATTCGCTAGATTTGGATGGTGCTTTGCATTTCTTTGGGCGGTTGTATGTACCTTCTTCAAAGGGTCTTCGTACATTGATTTTGACAGAAGGTCACCGGGCACCTTACGCAGCTCATCCAGGAGTTAAGAAAATGTATGCGGATCTTCGTGCGCTCTATTTTTGGTCAGGAATGAAGCGGGATATCGCCGATTTTGTGGCTCGATGTCTTGAATGTCAGAGAGTGAAGGCTGAACATCATCACCCAGCAGGGTTGCTACAGCCTCATCTCGTTCCGGAATGGAAATGGGATGTTATTTCTATGGATTTCATCGTTGGGTTGCCTATGTCATCTAGACGGCATGATGCTATTATGGTCACAGTGGACAAATTGACTAAGGTAGCTCATTTTTCTCCTGTTCGATCGTCATATACGACATCTTATGTTGCTAAGGTATTCATGAATGATATAGTTAGATTGCATGGGATACCGCGGAGGATCATTTCCGACAGAGATCCGGTATTCACATCTGCATTGTGGACATCCTTGCAGCAGTCTTTGGGAACGAAATTGAACTTCAGTTCTGCTTATCATCCTGAGACTGATGGTCAAACTGAGAGGGTCAACCAGGTGCTTGAGGATATGCTTCGTATGTATGGATCAGCAATCATGTTGGGAGGACTATCTGTATTTGGTTGAGTTTGCATATAACAATGGGTACCATAGCTCTATTGGTATGGCTCCTTTTCAGGCTTTGTATGGTCGTCCTTGTCGTACTCCTCTGAGTTGGGATCAATTGGAGGATAGGGTGCTTCTTGGGCCCAAGATGCTTAGAGATATGGAACAGCAGGTGTCTCGCATTCGGGAGCATCTCGTAGCTGCTCAGGATAGACAGAAAAAGTATGCTGATGCTCATAGAGTTGATCGGCAGTTTGCAGTTGGTGACCGGGTTTTCCTTCGAGTGCGTCCACGGAAGAGCCCAATTCGTTACGGAAAGGGTTCGAAGCTTGCGCCTCGTTTTGTTGGACCCTTTGAGGTGTTGGAGCGAATTGGACCTGTTGCTTACCGTTTAGCTTTGCCACCCAGTTTGTCGCGGATCCACGATGTATTTCATGTTTCTGTTCTTAGACCATATTTTCCTGATGTTACTCATGTTTTGGATTGGAATTCTCTTCAGGTCGAGGACGAGCAGCTAGCACTCGAGCTCGTGGCCGTGCTTCAGCGTCGGCGACTTACCCTCAGAGGCAGAGAGATTGATCAGGTGCGGGTTCAGTGGGACCCGAATGATGAGGCTTCAGCTACTTGGGAGGATGCCTCTCGTATCAGGGATTCTTATCCTTATCTTTTCACTGGCTTCCAGGAGTAAGCCGGATTTTAGGGGGGGAGGATGTAATACCCCTCACGCCACTATTTGATTTTTGACATTCACTATGGTTTATGTTAGCACATTGTGATTTGTGGTTGATACTGTTGCTATTATGTGTGGTAGCTTAGACTATTACTATGCTTTTATGATGCCATGGATACTGTGATGACATTCTATTATGATCATTTGATGGAGTTATTTGGAATGCAATAGACTATAGAATAGTAATTTATGATGTGGTGTAAAATTTTATGATGATATGTGTTGGTGAGGGGACAGGTAGCATCACTCGTTCGCGAGCGCCCTGCTACGCTGTGAATCCTCCTCACAATGCTTTGATTTTATGTATATTGTATATCACCTTGTGGATGCAGGCTTTGCAAGAATAAGACTCGATTCCACCTATTTCGGTAGGTCTGGGCGAGCATTGAACCAACCCAACGGCAGGAAGTTGAATTATTTGAGGTGACATGAAAAGTAACTCCGTACCAAGTTGACAACAGTTTTGTATCTTTATAGGTTGTGCATAGTAGTCTCATTTGTTTGAGTGGTTACGTTGGTCCTTGTATGATTATATGATTTATCTAAAGTAGTGAATGGTGTTATGTGGTAATTTAAATAATTAAATGATTGGTAAAATAAAAACATAAAATAATAATTAAATATGGCAATGAATAAATATTTGAAATAATAAAAAAAACAACATTGCATTTATTTGGAATCTCTCAATGGTTGTTTTTGAGTTTAATAAAGAATTGTGGAAATGAGGCATATTTATACATTTGTTTAAATAAAAGTTTATGTTATGAATTTAGAATTTATTTAGTTTTAATTAAATGCATGAAAATGAAATTGTTATTTGGGAAAAGCATCAAAATGAAATTAGGGTAAAATATTATTTGATTTTTGAATTATGACCTCTGGTATTCACGGGAAGAGGAATTGAAAGGGCTTTTGGGCATGAAATTTATTGTGAGTTTCTCTTTGTTTGAGGGAATTTGGTTCGAATGCTGGAAAAATTCTTTTGGAAATCATTTTCTTCAGTCTTTAGTATTTTCTATTTTTGGAGAAATTGGGAAGAGGAAGGAAGTTTTCTAGATCTGTTGCTGGGAGATTTGCAGCAAAGGAATAGTGCAGCAAGAGGGGGCAAGGCGTCTACAGTTTGCTGCAAGCGTAGGACGCCAGGTTCTACTCTTGATAATCATTATTCTCTGTTAAATATGAATTGCTTTCTGTGTGTGTGTAATTTATTTTAGGGATGAAAAAAATTAAATGATCAGAGAAAGAAAATCTACCTGGGTATGGTTAATTCAAAAATGTTAAATCAGAAAATGTAGAATGGTTATTTATTCAATGAAATTCTTTGGGGTTTTCTGAATCGTTGTTTGGGGTTTCTAATTTATTGTAGATTAAAAAGGAGTTTTTGTGTAATCTGGGAACAAGCAGTAGTTGCTGTCTCAAATTGTTTCAAAATATTTTATATATTAAAATATACATTTGGGTAGGGAAAATTTTTATTTCCAGTAAATTTCTGGGTATGATATTCTAGTATGTGTCTGTATTTTATTAAAAAAAAAACAGTTCTTCTATTTTGTTTCAATTTGGCACAAGAATCCATGCAAGTAATACCTTTTCCCTATTTTCATGAAAATAAAATATTTCATCTGGTATATATATATATATCTATATTCGAATTTATGAAATTGTTTGAGAAAAGAAAATGAAATAAAAATTTAATCCACCAAAATTTTAATTAAGATTCAAATTTTGTTTAAGTTTTATATTCTATTGTGTGGTGGCTGTGTGTGGGGGTCGGCCTTGGCCGTACCCACCACCCCGCCACCGGTCCGTGGGACAGCCTGCGGACTATCCACGGCAGTCCTACGGACTGTCGTGAGTAGTCCGTAGACTGCCACGGCCGGCAACGAGTTATTTCGGGGCTGTATGCGTTGGGAATAAAATTCCCATATGAATTTTATTGTTAAGCTTTTTAATTCTCCGCGAATTTTTATATGGTGATTTCTTTTATTGCGGATGTTTATATTTATAAAGATATATCAATATATATATATATGTATATATATTGGTATATATTTATATTTATATATTTATTAGTTAATTTAATTATTCTGTGTTTCTGTAAAAAAAAAAATAATAAAATGTATATTTACATTAAATTTCATTTTGATGAGTATATTCTGTTATATATTGATATTAAACAAAGCATAAATGTATATATTCCCATTCGCTTCGCTTTTGATTTAAATAATATTTTTCTGTTAAAGCAATAGTATTTAGAAGAAAATATATCTATACTATTTAATCTGCTTAATAGACATTTTGTTTTGATTTATATTTTATTTTCTGTAACTCAGCTATTATCTAGAAAATAAATCTGTATAGTTAGATTATGTTTCTTGTTTTGTTTTAGAGAAATATAATAAAGCAAAAATTGTTTCCATGAAAATATTAGCGAAATAGAAATAAATCTGTTTTATAGGATTCTCAACTTTGAAAGGAAATTGCTGATTTAACAGCATTATTTATTTATTCTGTTTGTAATACGATTGTTTTTTTAGGAAAGAAAATGATTTTTGTAATCTGTTTTGGAATAAAATAGGTTATCACTTTTAATTATTTTATTTCGAAATTTAAACTTGTTGGTTTATTGGGTTTTGGGACATTGTTATTTCCTTGATGTGGGAACCCATTTTTATGTAACTCTTTAGTCTTCCAGAGGAAGTTGGGTTTGTGGAATTTATATCTTTTTATTTGAAATTCTATTGAGTTATATTTTATTATTGGGGTGTACCGAATTATGAGATCTTATTATGGTATTTTACTTGTGAGATGGTTTATGCCTCGCGTATTACTTTGTTGTCATACTTTGATGATTATGTTTTGGCATGGTACAAACCCCCTTGTTTTGATGGGTCTCTAGGGAGAGTGGCTCCTCATGGGGGCCGGTGCCCCGTTTAAGGGGAAGAGCTCAGGATAACCCATGAGTGAGTTAGTAAATAAGTGAAAACCTAATAATTAATTTAGGAGGGTTGGGTTGGGTAGTAATATCATTGCAAGATTTTAAAAATGGATGCCTCGTCTTCATTAGTGCTTCTGCAGACTAATGGAAGGCTGAGAAGGCCATGGTTGGCAAGGTCGTGGCCTCGTCCTCACGAGAGGTCTATGGCTCCACATGAGTCACCCTATGGACCGGCGCCTCCAGTTGGGAGGAAGAGCACAAGACAGCCATAGATGGGACCGGCGCCTCCAGTTGGGAGGAAGAGCACAAGACAGCCCATGTAGGACTATGCGATGACACTCTCCCCTAGTTGCCCATGTGTTGTTTTATTGTGTTCCTCTGGAAGTGGGGTATGGGAATTGATGTAGATTGTTGTTTGAATTGATTTAAATTGATTTATAAGTATTGCATCTTTAGCATGTATTGTATGATCTCATTTATATTGGGTTATCATCTTGCATCTTTAGAACATTGTGATTTGATGTTATTGGTTGCTCTTTTTAATTGGTGTATTGTGTGATGGATTTATGTTGGTACTTTTTATTTGGTTGTACCCTTTTGTTGTCATTCTTGGTCGGAGTTACTTCTCTGTCACCTCTTAGCACGGGGGTGGTCAGGTGGAACGTGCTCCACACACCGTTGGGTTCCCCATCAGCGTTCGTGGCTTCAATCTTATCCAGTGGAAGATTTATTACAGTTGATCTCATTGTATTTTGATAACTTGTATATTGTATTCATCCCACATGTTTGGGATTCAGGATGTAACTTTATGGATGATGCAACATTGAAAGATGATGTAATGTAATTATTTACTTTGTAATTTTAATTGGCTATGAAATGTATTATGGGTTATCTTGTGATAAAATTTATGTATGTACTCATCTTATGATGTCATTATGGCTCCTTTTGATATCTTTTGGAATGATGTTTAATAATGTCTTTTTGCAACGTAATTCTCGTGGGGGCCCCAAAGGACATAGTTGATGTTGTTGTTGTATATGGTCATTTAATATTGATGTGATGATTATTTATCTTTCTTTTTTAAAAAAAAATTATTTACGCTCTTTTGATGTTTGTTCTGGGCTTGTCTGGCATGCCATAAAAACTTCAAAATTTTTAAAGATGGCGCACCATTATTTTTCCATTTTCTCTCCATAAAATCTCTGTGTCCCCAAAACTCCCCAAAAATTTCAATTAAAATAAAAGGTAATACCATTCCAATGCAAAAGCTCACAAAAATCCTCAATAAAAGAAATTATAACTATAAAAGCAAGCTTTTCAGTCAAATCTCAATTCTCATTCGTTCACACTACTTTATCATTCTTTTATTTTCTTTTTATTTTTCTATTCTTCAATATTTTTTGTTTTTAATTTACGCTTACAACTTTACTTCTGCAAAGTTTTATTATCTAATTAATTTAAATAATTATTCTATTTAATTATCCTCAACCTGTGAATTAATTAAAATAATAAAACATAATTTACTATTCTTAATTATTTTCATTTAATAAAACACATGACCTTTTTACAACTAATTAAAACATTTAAATATTTAAATACAAATAATTCTAACATTAAATTAACAATATTACCCTTTATTTAATTAATCTAATCACAACATATAAAATACCATTAGAAGCTCTTGTCCCATCTTCCTCTTTCGATTCCTTAGTCAGACTACCTGTACATCCTAGGTGAGAATGGAGGGGTACTACATCCTCCCCCCTAAAACTCAACTTACTCCTGGAAGTCACATGGCTCAAAATGGAAACATAACCACATTAGTACCAAAATTTCTCTAATCTATAATTGATATACACCCTCTTTCTGCATCATTATAATTAAAATTACTATCTGGCTTCACATTTAAAAATAATATCTTCTTAACTACTTTTATTTATAAACCCTTACATCTCTTATAATAACATACTTGATTTCAGCATTAGTAACAAAACAAGTACTCCTATTAACTCAATTTTTTCATTTACACAACGAACATCTCCAAAATATCATAGAAGGAAAACACCTCAAATGATTACTTGGAATTAACAAAAGTACACACCATATCATGTTTCAGTAACATATTTTAAGTCACAATTTACAATTCTTAATAATATCCAATCCATTTATACCACAGAGTCACAATATACCCACATTTAAGATAGTGTGGTTATCTCTCTTTTACATCAATAGGCACAAATATAAGAAATATACATCTAACACATACATACACAATCACATCACTGGGAAAAGCACATCACAAGGTTACACAAGGGTCCATCTGGACACTGAAAAATAGCATACTAATCCATGATACATAATCCATGAGCCAAGAGCCAATATCCATCTCACATAATCCATACCTCACACTCAATGGCTTGATGGTGTTAGGTCACACACCACCATGGTGAGACCATCCAAAGACCACTATGACCCATCTCTGTTGCACAGTGTTACACTCAAGAGATAGTCATCACACATAGGTGGGTAGGGTCCTAGCTATAACAACCTCACATACCCCATCCTCATAGCTCCTCGGCCTACTTCCTTCGTAGATACACTCACCCAAGTTTGCCTTTACACATCCTTGAGAGGAATCACAATACGACAAATGGCCGACATCGAAAACAATAAGGATAAATTAGTTTAGCCACCAAAGTCATAAATAAAAGAAAATAAAAATTCAATTTCAACAATAAAAAAAATTAATGTGTACAATTTCAACACTAAATCAAATGTAACCACAAGGGCTACGAGCAAATAAGATCACAAGGTGTGGCTAAACCATCACAATCAAATATAAACAAGGTGTCAGCCTTCACAATCACTAGAAACTCATCAATAATTATAAAGAAAAGTTCACAATCTTAGAAATTGCACTATACAACACTGTGTGACTAGATACTAGCCACCAAACGAGGAAGGAGGGAACAACGTCCGGCTATACAATAGCCCCATGTGGTGCGGAGTGAGCATGCCATCCACATGTCCCAGAGTGTGCCCCTCGGCTACACCCTGCTTCGTGTCGTCACGCGGCATGGACTAGCCAAGTGGCCCTCGCACTCCTTGGCTATCCGCATGGGATGTGCACCTCGCTCCATCCTACATTGCATCTTCGCAGCATGGTCACACACCAACTAGAGAAGGCACGACTGTCATATGCAAAGATGGCAAAGGTGTCCGTGGGTCTGATGAACAGGGATGTGCTAGATCACACTTCACTAGTGATACCGCGGGAAAAGGCACACTGTGTACTGTCACCGAGGTATATAATGGCTAAGACCCACCCATGCTAATCCCTTGACCCAAACACTGTCAAAAGAAAACATGAGTATCCCTCTACAAATGTGTGAGGCCCCATTACGCTCATCACACAAGTAGGCTATCATAGCACATCTCATAGTGCACCTTCACGTGTCTAAGCACGTGGCATCATGTCCTCGAGCCCAGCTCACTACCATCAACAACACGACATCATCACCAACACTGTGTCAGAACATCAGTGGGGTGTGGCATCGTATCCATTGCATCATGTCGGAACATGTGCAAATACGGTGTATGCAATACATATATGGGCATATCAATATGGGGCTACTCGAGCTTCACCTCTCATACGGACAAGGTTCACTCGCTAATGTCAGCTCAACGTCCCTATGGACGGCCAAACCAATACTAACAACCAATGCTGCTATACTCAAAACTGTGGGGCTTAGGCTGGCACATGTGAATCAAGTACCCTGATCCATCATAAGGGGAAGTAGTGAGTACGTTTCCTCAGGATCGGTTGAGCTAAGAATACTCTGCGTCGCAATATGCGTATGCTACACACTCCGCCCAAGGAACTTTGTGGCTGCTACTACCCCTTCACAGATTGAGGGACTGGAGAACCAAAAGAAAAGAATCTGTGAAACTATCTTTTGGCTACTCATATATAAATTTCAACCACACGTGGGTTGGCCCTCAATCAGGTAACAAACATACAAGCACACATAATGGTATGGTTAATTCCACACCAGCAAATACAATATAGTCTCCATGAATGGGTACACAGTATCACCATCCCATGGGCACACAAAGCAAGCACGAGTTTAACACAACACACAAACATTGCACAGATACTAGTTTCCACAAAACAAGGAATACATTCATACCTACTATTATAGAAAACAAATTTTCCTTATTCTCATATGCACATACATGATTGATGCCACATATCAAAAACAAGTACTCCCAACATCCTCCATACTTTTCTTCTAAATTTATAAACTCTTTAATCACTTTTACAATTGCTTAAATATCAACATTATCCTCTTCCTCAAGTTCAAAGATCAATTTTATCAACTCCCTTAAAGCTAGAATTAATTCCATAAGCCTAAACAATCCTCACCCGCTTCCTCCTAGACAAACATACTCTTTTTTTTTTTTAATCACCTAATAATCTTCTTGATTCACAAGAAAAATATTTTTATCACCATTTACTACATCATACACTTTACGAGAGATAAACATCAATGTCTTTCAATTATAGAATTCATGTTTGCTTCCATCATTCATAATAATACACGCATAAAGAAACTTTTATTTTCATGTCATGAAACAACATTTCACCCAAGTTATATCATTTACATTTGTAGGGGAGAGTGCACTTAACATAGAAACACATCATATACATGTCAAAATGCATTGTCTTTCAACACAAAACGTTACCATTTATTTACATACTAGATTCAATAACAATTAAGAAGAATCGTCAATCAATTACACACCACAACACATCAATTTTGTATTAATTCAAGATTTCATTAAATGAACATACATCATCATATTTTCTCCTAAGGTAAAACATTTATTTGATCAACACAAGGCCTTTAAACACCATCCAAGTACAACACTTTTATAAAATCAAAATAATTAAATTTTTCACCAATAGTAAAGGAACCATCATAATTATTTTAACGGATCACTACTTGATAGTACGATTATACTATACTACATTCCTTTTATACTTATATAGTATATTTCAATAAAAATACATGCAATCTCAATCTAGGAAAACACTAAAGTCATTCTTTTATCTATTTCTACTTCTAACCTTCATTACTTATAGTGAATTTTCAGCACATAGCCTTAAAATCACATAGAATACAATCAACACTCACATACATCAAAAGAGGTAGAATGAGGAAAAATAAATAAATAAATAAAAATTCACATAATATAAAATCAACAAACATACACCCAAAGAGAAGATGCACAAAGATAAGACAATATAACTAACTTCAAAGTCACCTTGACCTCACTCAAACTCGAAGTTAAGAGACACAAGAGAATGCTGAACATAACTCTCACCCTCAACAAGCTAAGACTCAACATGCCCATCTACACCCAAATGACACAAGGGTAAAACTATATCCGTACTGACACTACGACTCACCACAACTAAACATGGTAGCAACATTACCCAAAGATCCCAGTGCTGCAACCTTGGCTCTGATACCAAGTTGTAACGCCCGTCATGCAAACCCCAAAGAACACACACATAGCAAATATTTTTTTTTATAAAATAATACAATTCACTACCTATAGCTATATTCAATGATCACACAAGCTACAAGAAAAGATAGAAGTGAATTACTAACTTTGGCAATAAAGTCTACTTACTTAGGTCAGCTTAACATACCTCTTACATTCTATTTTATTGACAAGTCCTTGCTCCCAATGCCTATACCTGCAAGGTCTACATGACTTGGCACACACATCCGATCAAAGATAGTTAGCACATGATCACTAAGAGAAGCTATATATATCAATGGTAGTTTTTACGTTATCGAAAATAAATGACAAATCTCAAACAAGACTCAGGAGAACAGTCCTAGGGGCCCGACATAATGCCTCGGGGGCTCATCACTTGATGGCCTTGCCTACGTATATAATTCGCAGAGACACCGTAGTTCGACAACTTGAGCTGCTCCAACTCATTGACTGACCAACCAAGGGTTCACTCATAAGACTTTCAAGGAGGAATATACTCCAACACAAAAGTAACACAGCACCACAATACACGCTAAACTCAAACCTCTATTCATAAGCATTATGTGACCCATACAAAATTACAAACTAGAAGAGTGGGTATGCAACCCTTTCTAGGGTCCATTACCCTAGACAGTTTCTTAGGCGGCTGCCACCCACTTAGGTGAAGCCAAAGACTGCCAAACTAGATAAGCATATTCTTGCAAAAATAAAATAAAAATAGCCTACCCAAATATTTATTCATACTTGCACAAGGAAGGTCACAAGGCATAACAACATTTCCTTTTAGCTAGATAGATCATGATAAAACATATACTTATATATATTATAGCTATCCACCGTGAAAGAAAATAGTGATTTCACATCATTCTTGGTTAACAAACAATAGTTAGTATAGGTAAACTTACAATAGATATCAAATCCTTATCACTAGTCAAATACTACTCAATAAACTAATACATTAAACTTAAACATTCAACGATATCCATTTATAATATACAAAATGATTATTAATGTATGAAAACATTTCAAGGGTCATTCAAAATGAGAATTCAACAATATAATATCAACATTTGAATTATATGATAGTACCATTTACAATTATAATCAAGACAGTAATCTACACTTGAACTATGTTATCCTTTACTATTTCTTAGCTCCTATTAACTAACATTCCCTTAAACATATCAATCAATCATCTTTAGAACCCATGTATAGCTAATAAATTGAACTAACATAATATATGCAATTAATAAGGTTGAATCTTAAAGCTATCTAAAACTATAGTTCATCAGTTATTGTTCCAATATTAATAATTGCAATGAATAAATATGAGTTTGTAGATATTCTAATTGGTATAAGTATATCAAGTAATGGTAATGGATAATAAGCTAGGTTTATCACATCATAACCTAAATGATGAATTTTCTAAACCAACAATAAATGAATATCACACAGGCCTATTATAAAAACCAAGTAACCAATAATATACTGATTTTAATTTAATAAACCATACCTGCTAAGTCCACATAAGGAAGAATCTAAAATGATCTCTATTTTATCAAGATATTTCTTATTTGGGAAATTCTAAAATCCACAAGTGAAATCATTTAAGAATTCTCACTAAAACCAAAGATCCAAGAATTAAATTGATATGATCATTAAAAGATTCCAAACTCCAATATAGCCAATTACAATTGTCTCGATATAAACCACACAATAAGTTAAGTTTTATTTTCTTGTTTAAAATATATTTTGCAAGTTTGCATTATTAAATTTAATTCCATTCTCAATTAAATAATTAATTTCACCAAATAACTGATCATTACAAAATGAATATCAAATTTCAATCATCAAATATAACAGAATGCAATTTTTCTCAATATAATTCACAAACAATGACTTAAGACAAATTTTCTGTTTAAAAATTATTTAAAATAATGCCCTATATATATGTACATATGACATTATTTAACTTTCAAATAAAATACATAAATTACATTTTTGAATAAAACTGATATTAAATAAATTAATTCTAATTATATTTAAAATAAAATAAATTATAATCATAATATTTAATAAATAAATATACTCACCAAAGTATGTATATATATAATACATTAATTAAATTAAA
>VDFB02372273.1:0-26023 GCA_007258455.2 Sequoia sempervirens | reverse complement strand
ATGTTTTTCATTTTCTTGGCCTACAAGGTGTTTGTAGCGCATTGTGGATCTTCGAGGAATAGTTTCTTTTATATGGATTGTGGTTTGAAGATGTTATTTCTTGGTTCCTTCTACTATGTTGTAGCTGAGACCTTATTGATCTTATACTAATAATTGATATTGATTTCTTTGGGCCAATGTAGTTTTATTTTCTATTTGTATTACCTTTGTATTTTACATGTGCAGCAAATTGAACTCCTTGCTGCGTATATATGGCAAGGGATTTTTATCTTCCATCTAGAGGCATGCAAACGGCTCCATGAATAATTTTCAAATCACCTCGGAAGGGAAGAGTAGAGTGAAGAAGAGGAAGAAAAGGAAGAAGTGTCTATGTACAACTGTAATTGTGATCAAGCATCAAAGGTATGCCATTTTATCAATTCAAATCCCTATAAATGTAATCCAAATTTTAAGATAGTGTCTTCTTAATCCTGAGCAATTGGAGCAGCGAGCTTCAAAGTAGTATATACTTGAAAATGCATGCATTCCCATTTCCCATTATTATTTTATACTCTCATTGTGGGTATAATCTTAGGACTAACTCTCCACCATGTTTTTCCCCACATGGTTTCCTGTATGTAAAAATTCTTGGTAATGTGTGTTTCTCATGTGTTGATGATTTATGCTTTCTATGTATACTAATTAGATTTGAGAATAAGGCAGGTTATTAAATTCTAATAAGCTGTGAATTTAAGTGGACAATTGATCTACCCTCCTCTCACCACCATCTACCTCAGGTTGCCAAATGCATTCAACTTCTAAAACCAAGTAAGCATGTTGAATTGGATTTAAAAATGTCTCTTTGGAGAATGTAGAGCTTTCATGATTTAATCAGGCCAAAGTATAATGTAAGTGAACTTCAAGAGTACATATGAGCATATTCTTACAATGGCTCATCAATACCTTCTCTCATTCTTCTACCTTTTAATCTACAATCAACTCAAATCAAAACTCTAAAGAAGCAAAACAGTAAAGTTGAATCTATGTAAAATAGTAATCTTATTAGTAAGATCAATATTAATATTAATATTAATAGTGAATTAACAAGAATCACTATTAATATTAATACTAATATAACTTCTCTTATAATTCCAAAAAATAATCTATGTAACATATAAAAATATTTACTTTATTTACAAACATCATATGTAATAAAGATGCAGCTAATCTCCTAATAAAGCACACCTCGCATAGGCATGTAACATACAAAAATGGATCAAAACATACATAAAAAATATACATAGAAACATACATAACATGATGGGATAGTGTAGTGCAGGGCTCGCCAAATGGGGAATAAAAGTGACGAAACTAGTAGATGCAAGGAATTGTTAGGGCGACAGTGAGGTCATAATGATACTGTCAAGTCATTTTTCCCACCCTTCATCGTACATTGTTAGATTTGTCGGCATGGTGGCTTGCAGGAGAAGCTAGATGTATGTGAAGGTTGATGTCATGCATTTTAAATTGTAATAACTACTCTTATTGGAAAACAGTCTATGTTGAGGAGCTTTTTCCTTTTGCAGGTTGTGTTGTGGTTTTTTCATTCCAAGTAGAAAGCAAAGAACTGTAGAGCAGGTGGCGGGGTTGCAGGTGGGGGATGTAAAATCGACCAAATTGAGGTGAGGGGTTTCTAAGCAATTGGGTTGTTACTTGTAAAGGGTTTTAAAACATTATATGTGAGTTGCAAGTTTTGTAAAACCCAATGTACTGCAACTTGGAATTTTACAAAATAGTATGAATGTCTTGAAAAGCTTTATCTATTTTAAAAGAAAATAGCCACCATGCATGTTATTTTACATTTTACAGGTTGTTGAGGAGCTCAGAAGAAAGTGTAGGCGAAAGCAGAGCAGCCATTCTCCCTTCCAAGACGCATGTGAGGTGCAAGTAGCTAGCTAAGTGGTATGTGGGTGATCCCACAATGGTGGGTAAAAAAATTTTGAGCAAACAAAATCATCTTTATTGAGAAAAAAAATTAGGAACACCCTTCATTCGATGGGGGGGCTTCTTTGAAGGCTGATCAATCGAACACCCCTCCAATTTGTGAATTTTGAAATGCCTCTATGGACATGCTTCATTCGAAGCATTCTTTCAATTGAACCCTAGTTTTTTCTCTCCTCCAAAGTTAGCGAAGAGGTTGGATGAGGATACTTTCACAAAAAGGTGCACATATATTTACACAAGAAGGCATGTAAATATTTTCATAAGAAGTTGCATGAGGTGATTGTCACAGCCAAGGTGAAATTCATTGTCATCAATAGTAGCCTCGGTCAAAGTAGGTAATTTCAGGTGAAAGCGAGGCAAAGGAAGGCAATCAAACAACTATTCAACAACACAACAAGGTGCATGAAAAAAAATTTAACTCACAACCAATATTTTCCTTCAAAAGGATACAATAATCTTGTATCGAATTCAAGAATCGAGTACCCCTAAAATGTCAATGTTTTTAGATGATTAATATTGGTTCATGGGTGCATTGACTTGTGGTATCCCTCTATTTTTTAGGGTTTGATTTTGCAAGGGTGTTTTTAGGGTTTATGGTTTATTCGAAGGGATACACCATGCCTATCTTTGGTGCTAGATCAGAAAATAAATCCATTCTCCAAAACATCCCTCTATTAGGGTTTGCTTTTTCAAGGGTTTTTTTTAGGGTTTAGGGTTTGTTTCGAAGGGATACATCATGCCTATCTTTGGTGCTAGATGAGAAAAGAAAGCCACTATCTAAGTAGCACAATGTTTCATAAACAAATCCTCTTACATGAAACCATGGTATCCAAAATTCAAGAATCAACCCTATGGATGACTGATGCATAGAAAGACTCAAACTAGATCAACTTGACACTTTTGATACAACGCTTCATCACAAACAAAGTCTAGTGCAACCTTAGTTCAACTTTAGCATTCTGTCACAACAACCTAATGGGTTAACCATCAACAAATAGCATAATGAATGAGAAATTGGTTTGATCAAGCCTCTGACAACTCCTTTTATTGATTCCCAACCTTCCATGATCAAACAATGCATCAATTGATTATATCAAACCCTCAAACAAACATGTTTTTGTTCCCTTTTGACAAGGTTTTCAACATGACAATCATCCATAACTCCTTGTGGTCAAAGATATTGGCCTCAAAACTTGGAAAACATTAGAAGGTATCAAAACATATTTTCTCATAAAAAAATTAGGATTTTTCACTATACCAAATGGGAGATATGATTTTTTTTAGTGTTGGAGGAAACCCTAGTTAGGGCATAGGGTTGTCATCACAAAAAATGCAATAACTTATGCAAAACTCAATGGAATGACTCCAAAAAAAAATAAAAAGTTTTGTATTTTATAGCTTCATCATCCCCATGCTTACCCTTTACCGTATCATGTCATACAATCCATACAAAAGAGGTTTTTCAGGCAGGAAACAGTGTAAATTTGTACATGGAAATCACTATTTTTATCATAACTTTCACAAAACACAATGAAAATAAATCAAACCAAAATAATTAGAAGTCTAAAACCATTCTCCAGCTTTTCCAACCAAGTGTGGGGTTGTACTCATCCATACAAGGTCATACATGTAGGCTTTGAGATTGTTACACCATGA
This sequence comes from Sequoia sempervirens, assembly GCA_007258455.2. Classification (NCBI taxonomy): domain Eukaryota; kingdom Viridiplantae; phylum Streptophyta; class Pinopsida; order Cupressales; family Cupressaceae; genus Sequoia; species Sequoia sempervirens. The sequence continues at coordinate 22,384 of VDFB02372273.1, read as the reverse complement.
AAAACACAAGAAAATGCTTCCAAAATGTTCATTTTTTCATTAAATCTCTTCTCTAACCTTGGTGATTGAGTTTACATGCCATATTTATGCAATTACATGCATTCACAACTTCCAAACTAACTTCCAACTATCAAAAACCAAAATTGCAATTTTTTACAACTTTTGCAAGTTTTTGCTCCTAATCACCAAAATGACTCAAAAGGATCCCAAATGGCCTAGAATGGGCCAAATTGACCTTATTGACCCAAAACACATAAAAACAACTCAAAATCAAAAAAAAAATCAAAAAAAATCAAAATATGCCCTTGCCCCTGCATCAATGACCTCTTGAGCACAGTCCTTAACTTAGTTCTATCTATAACCACTACCAAGTAAATTTTGTGAAGAGCCTTCTTTATGAAGAGTTAGAGAGTTTCCATAATTGAATTGATCATAGCCTCTAAGCTTATTCTTTACTCAAGGATTACAAACTTCGCAAAAATAAGTTGTTCCTTGATATGGAAATTGTAGATTGGAACAAACAATGGACTATGAGAAGTCATTTCTACTTCAAAATTTTCCACTAACATGAGCATCTAGCAAGCATAAATCCCTCATATGCTCCATTGGATAAACCCACTAGAGAGGTAAATAGTGTATCCTCTCATGCCGCATCTAGAAGGTTAGTCTCAGGAAGCCAAAGATATGAGAAAGAGCAAAGAAAGTGAAGTGAACTTCACTTTCCAGGCATGGTAATCAGGGAGACCTCACACCAGGCTAACTAGAAATCATCCTCAAACTAAACTACCACAAACATGGGTAAACAGTTGATCAAATTTACCCAGAGATCAACTTTGACTCAAACACACTTCCAAAAGATTTAAATCTTTTAATGAGTAGTATAATCAAAATACCATCATCCTCTCCAATTATACTTAACCACTAAAAGAATAATAAATAAACTAAAAAAAACATGTTTCTTAATAAAATATTAAACCAAACAGTATATATATATATGTGCATTCTTGATTCCTTTCATCATATAATACATAATACATAATATATTGGATGATAAAAATACAAATTATTATAGAAAACATAACTGAAAATAAAAACTTTTGTTCATCAAGACTTAATTAGCTTCCCGACAATCCAATCTACCAAACTAATATGATTATAGTACAGATCTCTAAAGGACCAAAGGAATCCACTCCCGCATATTTTCACCCCCTTCCAAGCTTAAGAACATAAAGAAACTCATATTTTCTCACTAACTTTTCTATATTCCTTTATTTCACATATTACTCTTTTATTATAGGCACCTAATAAAATATAGTTACTCCACATGCTAGCCCTTTCATGGAGAATAATTATTTAGTTAGCTTTATGATATTTCACACATCCTTTATCATCTTCTTCTTTTACATATGCATGCCATGATCAATCCCTTATCACCCTTTAGTTGAGACATTTTATATATCTCTATTCCTACTCTCACATCTTACATGCTATGACCCTTGGATATCTATGTGACCTTGTCTTTACATTTTTTATGGAATTTTTCCTTTATCATACTTATATTATGGAAACTCATTTATTGGGGACATATTATCATGACCACTTGTCCATGATCCTTAACACTTTGTACCTATATTTTACACCTACTGAGCATTTGTCTCATTTTGGGGACATCCTATTTATTATCATTACAGGAATCATGTATATGTTACCCTCTTCATCTATATCCTTCTATTGCTCGTGTGCCTTGGCATTTTCCTTTTTCCCTAAAGATATTACCTTAAATTTTTTGGCACTATTTCTCTAGCCAATCAATTTAACAAGGGCATATCCTCTACATATTATCTATTTTTATAGTGACATGCCAATATTACCATAATGGGTCTGGCCTAGCCACTTTTTATCATATTCCTATTTCTTATTTGGCCTTTGTATTTTTTATACCTTTTTGGGTTGTATAGCCCCTTTATATTTTTCCATTTTGAATTTATTTTTCTTGGTCTGTCCCTAGCATAGTTTGATGATGACAACATGATCAATCTTGTCTATTTCTTTATCACATTTTGATGGCCAAAATATAGCCAAGCTTTGTTGAGATACCAATTTTTTCATGCAAACCTAGCATAGCCTACATGATCCCCTTGGATCTTATTTTTATCTTCTCCTTTATTTGGTTGATAAAAAATTAGAATTATTTGTTATTTTCAATTAGAATATTATTTTCATGTTCAATATATATCACATATGTTTAATCTTTGTTTTTATTTAATATACCATTATATGTAATTTTTTATTTCCATGTATATTTTTCTTATGTTTAGTAGCTAACATTATTATTATTTTTCATAGAGTAACTATGTGTATTTTTGCATTGCAAGAATGGGTACTAGCACACAAAAGTAAAGGAATATCCAAAGAAGAGAACAAAGACATATACCCTTTATATATTTCTATGATTATGCAAATATTATTTCATTTTAATTATTCTATTTTATTTTAGAATGTTAATTCAAAGAAGTTTCATCATCTAGCTAAATTGAAGACAAAATATAAGGTCAACAATTAAACTGCCTCATTTATAATCTCCACCTTACATTTTTGCAAAAAACAACAATTTCCTCTCTTTTGTGCCTAGATTCTTATCAGGTTTCTAATGGTCATTGGTCTAAAAAAATAGTAAGGGTTTGTAGTAAAGTATATTCTTTCCTACAAAACATGTGTTATGTCACCCTAATTCAAGAATAGAAAACTTAGTATCTCTTCTCTCAACACAAGAAATTGAAGAAAACACCATTATAACTTAGTATCTCTTCTCTCAACACAAGAAATTGAAGAAAATGCCATTAGAAGCCATTAAAACAAAAGATTATACATTTGAAGCATACAATCTTGAGGGTATATTCACCATAAATTTTCCATGAATCCTTTTATATAATTTTATCCCCCTTACTATGTGTTTATCTTCCCCTATTATTAAAATCCATAGAACCCTAATTTTCTTCTCCCATTGTATAGAATCCTTGCTATACACACATACTCAAATTTGAAACTTCTCCTTCATTTCTCCCTTATTTAAATCTCTCTTGAAATACTCATCATATCCTATTTAACCTCTACCATATGTTTATTCCTATGTGATTCCATTGAAAACCAATTTCCTCTCCCATAACCCTCCTATATATGCATCTAATCTGGTCATTACCCTTAATTTTGAAGCCTCTTGACCCTTCACAAATAATATTCTAACTATTTAATTTGTGGCTGTGCAAACCTCCTTTTCCTTCTTTGCATCCCACACTCCATGTCCAGCTCCTACTCAAGGAAGATTTAATCAAGACCTTGTTTACCTTTCTAGGTTATGAATGGTTCTTCACTGGAAGATCACAATGTTCATGTTTTGAATGGTTCTTCAATGTCTCTGTTGAAAAGACATTGAATCTCTGGTTCAAATCACTTGCTTCTGATTCATCAGTGAGATGGATATGATTTTATGTACTTCCTTTCAAACTTTGGAGCCTTAAATCTTCAAAAAATATTGGAAATTCTTTGAGAAGGTGTGTTGAGGTGGATTCAAAGGTAGTTGATCTCTCCCATGTCACTTATGCTTGAATCAAGGCGAGCAGAGACTTAGATCTACTTCTTTCTAAGAAAGTATGCCTCTCTTCTTCAATAGGGAGTTCTGTTCAAGTGCTAGATTATGAAAAACTATTGTTTTAGTGCTATTCTTGCACAAAATAAGAATGAGTGAGGTTAGTATAGGGGATAGATTATAAGAATACTTATTGATGTATTTATTATTATCAATCATTTTTCCTTGATGAGAATCTAATGACTGGAATTTTGTCTATGATAGATCTTTCAAAATTATTTCTGAGGGAAAATAACAGATGGATTGATGTGAATAATGTCGTATTCAGTTATCCTCTTCATTCCTACATTCCTCAGTTTCTAGACAAAAAATTGATTAAATGCAGCCAAAACTTAAAAATTGTACTATCTTAAACAAATTTCATTTGTGGTTAGTATTGTTTCATCATATTTTTTAGCTATCGCAAAAGAAAATTGGATTCAATGTACCTCAAGCTTCAAAAGTCCAATACCCAAAACAAATTTCATTTATCTCTTTAAACTCCACAACAACAAATATACAAATATAAGCTACATTACATATCAGATCATATCCAAATTTTCCTCACCTACCACCTCATTTCCTCATTCTAATAATCACACATCTTTCCTAACCTCTCTTAACCCTATGGAAGGCAAGAGGGTTTACCAACATATAGATTAACAGAAAGAAAACAGCACAGCTCAGCTTGGACTATCAACATTTATGGCAAGCGGAAATCATTTTTCTCTACAATCTATGTTAGTTAGTAGTAAACTAGTACCGAACAACCAAATCCAATTAATTGTGGTTATTTTTTTTCCAGTTTCCCACCATTAGGGGAGCAAACTTAATAGTATTCAAATCTAGACTTTACAATTTATATAAAGTATACCCCTTTTTACCCATTGTCATTTCAGTGAAAGGGAGGATTGAGGTTATAATAAAATGTATGGTGAATGATCAATGGAAGGAATCTATGTTGGGTTATGGTGTTGAAGAGCATTTTGTTACCAAATTCCTAGAGCTCAACTATTTTAGGAGAACTGTTGGTATAGTTCTTGAAACTCTTGACTTGTGCTCCAAAATTAGATGTTCTGCAAACTAGTCTAATCTCCCTGCATTGGTCTGAGGAAGCTTCTTCTTGCCACAAAAAGGGATATATTCCATGCTCTTATGCTTCAACATGTTGTCTACAAAATTGGACAGCATTTCAGCATTGGCTTGGTTGGGATCATCGATGTCACCCAAGTTTTCTTGTGGGAATCCACTAGCCTGTCAAAATAAAAATTATCAGCAACAGAGAAAATATAATCTTTACATACAAAAATACAACATTTTGTACTATAATCTTGGGCACCAAAAAAGTTACAAAACCTTCATAATGCTCATTTAAATCAACTTGGTAACAATGAATTTCCACATTTCCAAATTAAATTGCCTACTATATTTGAAGGCAGGGCAGTTTATAGATTCAGCACAAAAAACTCTACAGTTGCTTTTTATGCTCCATACTATATGCATGAGTTTTATTTATCTCTCATAAGAATGGAATTTCAAATTAATACCCATTCCCTGTTGGGAAAACTAAACCCAACTACAGTGGGCAAAGAATGAAAACAGAGACAAAAATGGAGACAACAAGACAAGGAGGCAAAATAATATATTCGATTGCATTCATTCACTAAAGATTACAACCCAAAATATTACAAACAAAACTCAGAGCAAAAGCTCTATGTATTCTTCATACAAAAAACTATGCATATTTTAGTGCACTAGAGCTTACTATGTGTTGCTATGTGCTAGAGATATTCCAGAGCACTAAAGCACGGCTCTATCAATGTCTTTTGCTACTACAAGTTCTCTTGAACATTCTCTTTCTGTAGTTTTGTATTCTATTGAACATTCCTCCTTGTCTGTTGCTGCAAAAACTAACTGCCTCCTTCTACACAATAAGCATTTTATTCTTCTTTTGTCTTGTGTTTCCCTTTCCAAAAAAAATTGGTACTATTTTACAAATTCTCCTACCAGAGTTAATTTGCTACCAAAGAAGCATTTACTGGCTAGCATATGTCAAAAACTACAATTGGGGGGAATGATTCAAAGTGGATCCCATCTAACTAGGCATTAAATGCATCTATCCATTGCTACTCAGGATTAAATAATCCAACACTCCCCCTTAATCTTGAGCCATTTTTCTTTTCATCATCATTTAAAATTTCCAGAGCAAAGTTTTCGGAGCAACATTTTTGGAGCAACTATCCCTATTTTTCATCACTCTGCAAAGTTTCCGGAGCACTAGAGAAAAGATTCTAGAGCACCGGCGCAAATTTTTTGGAGCATACCTATTTGCACCTGTTCTGATTTTTGGCACCTTTCTGAGTTTCCAAAACTAAATTTTCAGAGCATTTTCCCTTTTCTGTGTTTTCTAGAACTAAATTTTTGGCGCATTCCTGCATACCAAGCCTATCTCTTAAGCGTTCAAAGGATTCTTTTGACAATGCCTTTGTAAAAATATCAGCGCGTTGTTGCTCAAATCTGCAATATTGAAGTTGAATCTCTCCATGCTCCACAACCTCCCTTATGAAATGTTAGTGGATTTCGATGTGCTTGCTTCATCCATGAAAGACGAGATTCTTAGTCAATGTAATAGAAGACACATTGTCACAAAATATGGTTGTACCATCTTCAATTATTGCTCATTCAAATCTATAAGGATTCTTCTAAGCCAAATAGCCTGACATGTTGCATTTGCTGCTATGTACTCTGCTTCGGCTATGGAGAGTGAAACTATGGGCTACTTCTTTGATTCCCATGATATTGCTCCTGAACCCATGTGGAACAAATATCCTGATGTGCTCTTCCTATCATCTACATTTCATTTCCAATCACTGTCTGTGTACCCAACCAGTTGAAACTCATTGGAAGTGGTATACATAATGCCATAGCCTTTCATTCCATTGGCATACCTTAAAAAAAAATTGTACTTGCTAGTGTATGTCCTTAGGTTGCTCCACGAGTCTAGAAATCAAGCTTACCACGTACATCAAATCTAGTCTTGTTGTTGTCAAATACATGAGGCTTCCAACCATGCACTTGTAGAGGGTTGGGTTAACATCATTGCTACTGTCCTCTTTGCTTGATTTTAGACCTGTAGTTGTTGGGGTTGGGGCCGGTTTGTTGTCCAACATTCAAAATCTCTTGAAGATTTGTTTAGCATAATTTATTTGTGAAATAAAGATGCCATGATCTGTTTGTTGGAACTCTATACCTAAGAAATATTTTAGAAAACCTAGGTTTGTCATTTCAAACTCATTTTTCATTGCCTCTTTGAAATCAGCAATGAAAATATTACTATTTCCTATGAAAGTTAAATCATCTACATAGAAAACAGCAATAAGAATCTCACCATTAGTTGTCTTGATGTAGAGTGTGGGCTCACTACTACTTTTTCTAAAGCCATTGCTTAGAAGGTACGAATTAATTTTGTTGTACCATGCTCATGGTGCTTGCTTCATCCCATAAAGAGCTTTATGGAGCTTGTTGACTTTGTCTTCTTTCCTTGGGACTTTGTAGCCAGGTGGTTGCTCCACATACACCTCTTCTTTTAGCACTCCATTCAAGAAGGTTGATTTCACTTCCATTTGTAATACTTTCCATTTGTGTTGGGCTACAATTGCTAGGAATTACCGCATTGTTTCTAGCCTTGCAACTGGTGCATATCTCTCATCATAGTTCTCCGCATCGTTGTTTGCATCTTTAACAACTATCCTGCTTTATGCCTTCTAACCTACCATCACAGTATATCATCTTATAGACCCACCTAATAATTAATGATTGGTTTCCCTCTGCAAAGTAGTGAGCCCCATGTCTTATTTCTTTTCTATGTATGCTCAACTCTTCATCCATGGCCTTACACCATTTTTATTCTTTAACGGCTTCTTCAAAATACATTGGATCACTATAAGAAAACATAGCAAAATCTGAATTCTCATCAAAATCATCATACCTTGTGTTGTCATAAATTTCCCTCACGCTTCTAGTCTTCCTTGGCATCAATGATGCAAGCGTAGGGCTTCCACCTCTAGAGTTGCTTGATCACAGATTAATGAAGAAGATATATTGTGTTTATGGAGTACCTCACTGAAAGTTTTTAAGATCTACCCCACTGAATTTTCGTGAGCACCGCTAAATTTTCTGCACATCGAGCCCGCTTAGAGGTTTCCTATAATTTTCCTCGCTGTTGTTCTTTGCTTATTGTTGTTGCTTTTTACCAGCTGTCAGAAGTTTCGACGACCTCCTTATGCGCCTTTCTTCATCCTCAAGAGGTATTGAAACTAAAATACCTATGTTGCTATCAATTGTTCCATCCCATGACTCATTTTTAATGAATTCAATGTCCCTGCTGATCACCACTTTCTTGGTGATGGGATTATACAATCTATAGGCTTTGGATTCTTCACTATAGCCTATGAAAATGCATTTTTCTCCTTTGTCATCAAATTTCTACCTTTTCTCTTTTGGCACGAGTGCATATGCCACACATCCAAATATTCTCAAATGCTCAACACTCTATTTGCATTTAATACACGCTTCTTGTGGGATCCTATCATGAACGACCTTTGTGGGACACCTATTCAAGATGTAGACTACTATTGCTACAACATCACCCCAATATTCATTAGACAAACCTCTTTCCTTAAGGATGCTTGCTACCATCTCCATGATGGTTCTATTCTTTCTTTCAACCACTCCATATTGTTGTGGAGCATACCGGTCATGAGTTGTCTTCGAATGCCTGACTTGCAAAATTCATACTCTGAGAGATATACTTTCCATCTCTGCTCTAAGTACTTACATAGTGGTTGCTTTTCATCCGGCAGTCTTAAACTTTGAACCTGTCAGCCCATTTGATTTGTCTTTTCAAAAATACAATCGTATATTTTTCTACTATAGTCATTTAAGAGTGTCATGAAATAAACATTTTCTCCTAGAGTTGTATGGGACACACAACCGAATGCACCAGCTCTAATGGTGCCTAGTTCTTAGAATGCCTTGATTGAAAGGGGTTGCCTATGTTGTTTACCTAGGATGTGTGCTTCACACTTTCTATCTGGCTCTACAATTGTGGGTAGGTCCCTAACCATATCTTTTTTAGCTAAAATATTTAAACTCGAATAACTTAGATGCCCATACCTCAAATTTCAAAGCTTGGATGGGTCTTGGATGACTGTTTTGAAGGCTGACTGTTGCAAGCCTATTGACTATGCTGAGATTTGCATTTTGAAGGGAAACATTTGGTTCTTTGTCATTTGAACCGTTGTCATAACTTTCTTGTTTCCGTCCTTGTCATAGATGATGCATTCCCCTTTCTCCATTAATAATCTATACCCATTTTGGACCATCTGTCCAATGCTCCAGAGATTGTGTTTCATCCCTGGCGCATAGAAGACATCGTGGAGTTGTCTTTCTTCACCATGCTTGGTCTGTAGGCACACTATGCCCTTGCCCATGATTGGAACCTTCTAATTGTTCCCCATTTTGATTTCAGACTTAATGCTATTGTCTATGGAGGAAAATATTTTTTTGTTACCACTCATGTGGTTGCTATAGTCATTGTCCAAATACCAAACTTCAGCGCCACCTTGTTCTGCAAGATTGCATGCAATAAAAACTTGTGACTATTTTTCATTTTCAGCCTTGTTCTTGTTTTCCACATTTGTATTTTGACTCCCTTGGTCAGTTTGTTTCTTCCTATATTCACTTGCATAGTGACCATAATTGTGAGAGTAGTGACACTGCACATTGCTCTTATCAGATCTCTAATTTGAGCTATTATTTTTCTTTATGTTTTGGAAGTCTGATTGGGAGGTGTTGGCCTCCTCTTAACTGTTTGAACCTCCTCTTCAAGAGTTGTTTTTGCCTCTTCCTCTTTGACCTCTTCCTCTACCATTTCTTCCTCTTCCCCTACCTCTTACATTAGCTTGAGCTTTAAAAGCTTGTTCCTGTGAAGAATTTTTAGACCTATTTAGGTGTTGCTCATGGGTTTGAAGTGAACCCGTTAACTCATCAACTGATAATGTTGAGAGGTCATTTTCCTCTTCTATGGCAATAACCACCTAGTCAAATTTTGTGGGTAAACTTCTAAGAATATTCTCCACAATCTTCTACTCTTCCATGGTTTCTCCATTTATCATCAACTGGTTAATCAAGGTGGAAGCCCTTGTATGAAAATCTAAAATGGACTCATTGTCCTTCATCTGCATGGTCTCAAATTCTCTCCTTTGCAGCTGGAGTTTCACTGACCTGACTTTCTCAGTCCCTTTATAGGTAGTTTGAAGTATTTCCCATGCTTCTTTTGCATAACTAGTTGTTGTTATTTGAGGAAATATAGCATCTATCAAGGTTGCCTCAATCAAACTGAGGGCTTTGGCATCATTTTCCTTTTCTCCTTCAACTGGTTCTTTTGAGCATTGCTCAATGTTGTAAATGCATTTGGGTCAATCACATCTGTGAACCCATTTGCTACTAACTCCCACAAATCATTTGCTACTAAAGTTGTTTTCATTTTCTTTGCCTAGATGTCATAGTTTTTACCATCAAATATAGGTGGTTGTTGCCAACTCCTATTGTCTCCTCCAGCCATTTTCCTAAATGGGGGAAAATCTACAAATACCCAAATAAAATCTAAGGCTTTTCTTCACTGCCCAAAAAACTAGGGCTTTCCTAAATACCCATAAACTAAATTTTTGTTACAGCATGCCTAGGAACAAAGATAGGGCTTTAAAAAACAAATGCCCAGAAAACTTAGGGCTCTGATACCATTATGTTGGGAAAAATAAACACAACTATAGTGGGAAAAGAATGAAAATAGAGACAACAAGACAAGGGGGAAAAATAATATATTTGATTTCATTCATTCACTAAAGATTACAATCAAAAATATTATAGACAAAACTCAAAGCAAAAGCTCTATGTATTCTTCATACAAAAAACTGTGCATATTTCGGTGCACTGGAGCTTACTGTGTGCTACTACGTGTTGGAGATATTCTGGAGCACTAAAGCACAACTCTGTCAATGTCTTCTACTACTGCAGGTTCTCTTGAACATTCTCTTTTTGTAGTTCTATGTTCTGTTGAGCATTCCTCCTTGTCTGTTGCTGCAAAAATTAATTGTCTCCTTCTACACAATAAGCATTTTATTCTTCTTTTGTCTTTTGTTTCCCTTTCCCAAAAAAACTGGTGTTAGTTTTCAAATTCACCTACCGGAGATAATTTGTTGCCAGAGAAGCATTTACTAGCTAGCATATGTCAAACACTACAATTGGGGGGAATGATCCTAAGTGGATCCCATCTGCCTGGGCATTAAATGCATCTACCTGTTGCTTCTCAAGATTAAATAATCCAACATTCCCAACATGCATGCCTCATATTTTCTCAACATTTTTTCCTAGATTAAACTCACTCATACAATAATAACCATTACTCTTTTTGGTTGGATTTCAAACAGTCAGTGATGTTGACAATTTGGGTGGGAAATGTTAGGATCTTAACCTTTCAATTATGCCAAAATGAAATCAATATATCAAATGTCAATGCATAGCCCTAAACCTAGGCCATTTTGGTGTAAGAAATCAATTCTTCTGTGGAATTTAATAAAATCAGATTATTTATTTGTTGTTTATAGTGGTGTATGCTTGGACAAGTCACTGCAGTTCCAAATAGGTCTGGGAACTTATACTTGCTTTCTATAAACATCCACAGGTGCACTCAGATCAAACCGTAACCCTTTCTCTTCTAATGAAAAATACTAGTGCCCAACCCTTGTTACAGATAACAGCCTCTAGTAAGATACTAATGTGAGTAGATCAAGACCTATTCAGCAATATAGGCTCCCAACATCAAGATAATTCCACAATAAAGTCTTGCACCATCCTGTAATGATTATGATAATGCACAGATCTACTCTTCTAAACAACGAAATCCATCTTTGGGGCATCCAATAATGTCAAAAACCCTAGGTTCAAGATGGAAAGATTAGGAATCATTTAATTTTTCCATGTAATGCCAAGGTTATGTCGATTATTTGAGTTGTCTCACCTACTCAAATTCAAAAATGATTAAAATTAATTTAAACTTTAGTTCCCATGGTCTCACTCAAAGAAAAAGGGAATCGAATAAACATTTTCACCCAACCTAGGAACATAAAGCATTCATATTACTTTGATCCTTGTAAAGAAAGATCAAAATTCTCATGAAAAACATTCAATCCCCAGTTATTTCATGTAGTGCCTAAGTTATTGATATTTTTAATGCCAACTACAGCTAAAGTTTTTCAACACAAACACCTATAATCTTGGGGTTTTGAATTTGAGCTCTAAAACTCACCTATGAAAATTTGGAAAGCATTATCATTATTACTCTAGTTTGCATAGTTTATTAACTTTATTGTTAAATTTCTATTGAAATGAAAAATTTCCAGATCTAGAGTGGCCTTAACTACATGAAGGTAAGGTGCAAGCATGCAAGTTACATTTCCACTATAGGTGTAGAACTGATCGACACTGTGCAATTCCAATAAATTTATATGGCCCAAACGTGGTCTAGTATCACATAATTTATTTACCAATTGTAATGGTTCAAAAACTCTGATAGACTCAAACTTATGTCATTGAATGTAGCATCATCTTTTTGTGCTATTTTTCTATATCATTAATATTTTTTACTAAAAACTCCCCTTGAAGATACGTGTCATTAAATCTAACATCATCATTCTATTGTGCCTTTCTTCTCTATCAATTAACATTTTTTACTGACAACTGCCCACTATTATGCCATTATTCTTGCCTGAAAATATAGCTACCTCAACAATCCTTGATCTAAGTGCATTCAAATCTTACATTCCCTCTTAAAACTGTAAGCATAGCAGTCAAACAATAATTAGAGTTTCCTTAGCAAATGTTTATTAATTTATTTATGCATTGGCTTCACAAAATGCCATCAAAAAGTTCCTATGCATAACAAAATGAGTCATTTTCATTATAATTCTTTAAATTACAAATAATTGGAATGGCCTTGCACATATCTTGGCATCTTTTACATAAAATTTTGAAACAAAAAATTCTCTAGTTAAAATGGGGTTGTGCCCAAGAGACTAGCCTGTTTTTTTATTGACAATCCATGGTAGCTTCCATGATACTATTTTAATATTTTTATTCTACAAAAAGAAAATCCAAATTTTCTTATTTTAGATGATGAGTGAACCATGTAATTTTAGGAAGACTCCATCAATCAATTATCCAATCTTTCATTGAATATTTATTTCAATTCCAAGATTTTGATTTGCAAAAAGAATTGCCTTTGATTTCAACACCATTTTGATTCGCATCCAATTGTTATTAGCCTATTTGTACATGAAGAAACAGGACCATTGGCTAAAGCGCTTATTTACAATATTGTTATTTTTGGTTCTTCTCAATGGAAACACTTCACTTTCTCCTTTCCTCCTGATTAATATCATGATAATAAAGTAGGACATACATTGGCTGCCCTAGAATGCTGAAAAAGAGTCAGAATATGATTTCCCGACCTACAAAGGAATATTGTATATCAACTTAATAAAATTGAAAAAACATGAATAGATTATTAGAGATTTGAGGCGTCCACAATCTAATAATAATTAAGAAAAAGAACTATTTAAAAATTATCTTTCTAAGTAATAAACTATTCTTCCCTACAACTTATGATAATGCTCATCACATCTTTTAGTTATAGAAGGAGAACTTGCTCTTGAAGCTAGCAATGAGAAAATTTGAGCAACATGAAATTAGAGGTTGGAGCTTTGACTTCTAATGGCTTAAACTCTTGCTGCCAACTACACCTCTACATGGCATTTCATCCCTACTAGACAATACCAATTGCTCAATAGACAATACCTCTTCCCTCTTTTTTATTATTTTATTTCTAATTTATTTTTTCGCATGGAAAAGAGAAAGTTTTTTTTTTCAATTTCTTTTTGTGGACAAATTAGGGACTGATATGGAAACTCAGGAACCACCACCTAGGGGTATATTTACAAAAAAAGACAAGGAGATCTGTAAATTGTGTGTTATTCTAGTTGAGCCCACAACCACAAGGGTTTACAAAGATACATGTGTCTAAATTCTAGATAGCTTAGTGAAGATTAGAAAGAAATTTGAGAATACATGCTTTTTTCTGTTGACAATATAGCAACTATTCTTGCTCAAGGGTAGCAAGAGATTAGTGGCAAGGTTTCTCTTGCAGATGTTCAGTGACAAGTCCCAAAAGAAATCATCCAATTACAATGTTTTCCACATTACATTGGTAAATATAAGGTTAAGGGATATCAGGTGACTCGATGTGTCAATCCTCAGGTGGCCCTTTTGATATACCCACGCTTTCTTGCAACATTTGGTCGTTATCCAAATAATGACCAAATTCCTTTATACTTTGCACAACAATTGTATGTTGAGGTTCATTTTGGCCTCAATGTCAACTACTTGGACCTACCACAATATTATGGTCAGGGGCATGGTAGGGTTGTTGACACAGATGCTTTTTCATCAAGCAAATCTACTGTCTCTAGCTTATCGGGATATGGTTGGGGAGAGATTTCCTACTATCTCCCCAACCTTGGTGCCTATTGTAGACCAGGTTATCATTCCTTCCCAAAGGGAAGCAATTGATAGCATTGGTGATATATTTGTTGCTACATCTACGATATCTACTAGAATCATGTGGCGAGATATTTGATGCTTGTCATTCTGCACAATCTAGATCTCGCATCATTGTACTAATCCTTATGGTATGGCAAGTTTCCTTTCACCCTTAGACATAGATGGTCTTATAGGTGATTAGATGCTTCAGAGTACAACTCGTTGTTTGTCAAATGACCTATTGGAGGCATATGATTTCATTGCAGCAAAGCTTGGGATCCCAATACATGAGGTCAAAGGACATGTGGGTAGAGCTTGGCGTTCACATCCAATATCCAGCCAAGCTACAGGTCCTTCACTACATTCACATCAACCTGGTAGCGTTGCAAATCCTACAAATCCACCTATAGATCATTTGGCTATTGGAGAGGAGGATACACCTACTAGTCATTATGTGAGTGTTCAACATCATGTATCTAAGGGCTTGGATGCAATTGAGGATCAGTTGCAAATGATGGGATAATAGGTTACATGGATATGCTACTACGTGGAGATATGTTATTGATACCATCTCACCTAGTTAGTCCACTGCACTCGTTAATATTGGAGTGAGCTAGGGAGACCCATGATACAGCTAAGTTGATAGATAGGATCACTGCAACGTATCCTACACCACCTAATATAGAGGAATGTATGTATGTACACACATGCACAATTTAAAATTGTTTAAAATTTAAATTACTTGTTTTAATTAAATGGTAGATAGTCCTAATGTACACATTTATGTTATATATATATATATATATATATATATATATATATATATTGTAGAGGGAGTTATCTCATGTTACACCTACTCTAAGGATGGAGTGTGTACATAAGAACCATTCAATTGATGTGACCAATGTTAGTGGACAGGTGAGTTTTAAGTTTTTAAATCATGTACTCATGTATGTATATAATTTGTACACATGTATATAGATATAGAATATTATTCCAACTTGACATAATGTAATTAGATTGTGTACATGTCTTGTACTATCTCCAAGGCTCAACAAATCCATAAGAGAAAGAATCTCACTCAGAGGGTTGCTCGATTCGAAGCCGGCATGATGACCTTGGTGGAGCCTAAGTTAATTAATAGGTAAACAAGTTGTTGCTACAAGATGCAATGTTTATTTTATGTTTTCACAATAGCTGCTCAAAATTTTGAATTAAACATGTTGGTAATTTATCTAGATGCTAATTCTTTGGCACATATCTTTTTCTAGGCTCTATATACGAGGATTTATTCTTGGGTACAAAAGGTAAATTTGCGAAGATTCTACTTTTTATGTGTCTCTTGAGATTGCTTACTCTTATAGTTTCATTTGCTTATTTCTAGACTTTCATTAATTGATATAATAATGGTTCTTTTCTAATTAATTACATTTGAGCATGTCCAAATCAAATTTATTTGGTATGTGCTTCTAATTTATCCTGATGGCTTGTTGTAGGATAAATTACATCTTTGTTGCTAACGACTTTTTCAAAACCCAATAAAGTTGGCAGCTTTATCCTACCAAAAAATTATAACATATTTGAAATTATCCCAAGGAAATTTTACCGTATTATAAGATTCCAATCTCATAACTCATTTACAGCTCAATGCTTTATATGATTGGAGAGCAGGGCATTTACAACATTTTTTATGATTCAAGCTTTCATAATTCAAATAAAGATGGCAGCTTTATTTGATGGGAGAGTTGGAAAAAATACAGGTTTTTCTAAAGACTATCATTTTATTACAAAATAATCATTGTTATGACTATTATTTTCTAAACCTTATTTAAAAATGTACACCAATGTTACTCTTTTTACATTTTTGGAGTTTTTCATTTGTAAGAACCAAATGCTCATTGAAATAGGAATGTTGGCTTAGCTTTCTGCTACATATTATCGTCAGTATCTGAGTTTTGTTTGAACTTTTGCTATGCATTTAGAGGATGAGGAACTTGTCACAAATGTAATTGAGACAATTGTCAATTTGGAACCATTTTTGAATTTTTGAATCTTCATTTCATCAAAGCCATCACAACACACCCACATAACATAGGTAACTATCCTATACATTCAATATCAAATTTATTGGGTATGTGCTTCTAATTTGTCCTAATGGCTTATTGCAGGATAAATGCATGGGAACTAGGTGAGGTGCTATTTTAAATTTTTTGACATTTTCCTACACTAAGATCTTTTTGAGTGATGTTGTTACACATCATATCTACAATCTGGGGCTAGGTATATGAGATTTTATTGCTACATAGAGAACATTTTTTGGGGAAGGTATCAAATCTTTATTTTCATGTTATTCTTGTCAATATCAGAGTCGTGCAAAATACGCTAGCTATATATTATGTTAATTAAGTCTTGGAATCAAGCTCAGGATATGGTATATTTGGGTCTTTGATTATTGTGTATGTTTCTATTTGTAGTGGATAACTGTGTTGTGGAATTTCTTCTTGAAACACCCATTGCTTTGGTATCTAATGGTGTTGATCATTAGAATCAGGTTGGTGAAGGTGAGATGTAACTTGCAAATTTTTTGTACACATACATGTTTCTTTCACTTCCAAACTTCATAGGTTTTGCAATCAAATGGCATTTTTCCATTTGCTAACATAAAGGATAGAATAGGTTTTCCAACCATCATAAGTCATTTGTGGTAATTTCTATACAAGCTATTCTCAAGAAGAATATTTTAGTGAAGGTTGTGGAGGTAAGAAAATATTCTTATGCAATGTATCGATCTAGAAGATTCTAGCATTTTGCTTATGGTTGTTGTGAATGGTATTGTTGATGGTCGATTTAACATAGCAACGTTAAACAAAATATTTCTACCCTATTTCTCCTGAAAAATATAGACAACCTAAAGCAATCTATCTTCTAAGGTCTTTGTAGTTGGTTCTCAACTATGTTGATGTTGTTCAATGGCCTATGCAACCGTAATGTTCAAGGGGTCTGCTGGTAAAAGGGATACAAATTGCATCATACCAATTAATCTATGTTTGTGGGGGTATAAATAAATGTCAAAAGATAGGACAGAGCTCAGGACAACAAAACATGAATGTAAATTTCCTTCAACTCATACATATGAACTTCATAATGAGCATTGTTTCTAAACAACTAAACCATAAAATGATACAATCTATAGCATAATATATACCATTGCATTCATTCATAGTGAAAATTCAAGACATACAGATCATTCATCATTCATAAACTTCAAAATTAACAAGAAAATATCATCAGCTCATCATTAACATTCATAGATCAATGAACACAGAAAACCTCATTCACAAATAACTCAATAAAAATAGCCTTAGATTCAGAATCTTCTATTGATTTTCACCAAATAAGAGACATTTATGCATATCATTCACTAGCATATGAATAACTATTGTTCATTGACATCACCATTAAGACTGAAACTTGAAAATAACATAAAACTGTATAAAAACTATAAAAATATCTAAGTGTCTTTGCATAAAAGCTATAAAAAAAAATTGAAATTATAGAAATTGTCCTAAAATTATCCTTAGGTTGCTAATCCTTCTTCAATTAGCCGACCTTTACAATATGGAGAGAAAAATTACATATAGATCAGCCCTAACACTAATTCCTCCAGTCAATAAATTGAGATCCACAAATTTAAGGAATCATTGGAGCAGCATGAGATGACTGCCCTACTAACCTTTAGTTTGCTTTTTGATGAATTTTTTACCAAAATATGACACACCAAGAGGGAAGGTAGATCTACTGGGGATCTCCAATTGAAGTGAGGTCATGATCCTACAAAATTGGAGGGAAAGAGAGAGAGTTGTCTAGCAGACCATGTCACCAGGTGTCCATTAGTAACAGAATGTCCACTGCCACTTTATTCCTAATTTTTTTACTCAAGAAGGTACTCATCATAGCTGGTGAACACTTGTTGGAGTATGTCTATATTGGGCCCATCTACCCAATCATCTTCAAATTTGATTCTTTTCAATTCTATAGAGGTAAACTCTTGCATATCTTTCAATTTAATTAACTCCCTCCTAGCAGCCTTCACTTCATCCTTGATATCCATGAGTCTATCAAGCAACAAGTCATCCCCATCCTCCTTTTTCTGCATCACCTCCTCAAACCTATTATTCCACTTTTCCTTTAATTTTTCAAGAGGAAGGCCTTCCTTCACCGGGATATCTAAATTAACCAAAATGGCAATCACTACCTCCAATTCATCAATCTGCTCATTTAGATCTTTACTAGCTTGTTGAACTTCATTTCTATGTTCATAAATGAATGTGGATTTGAACCTGATAATGTTGATTGTCTTTTCAATGAAGTCCATATTATCCTTGTCGAGGATAGACTATTCCAAGAGAGTTTGATTTGGCAACTTGTGGATGTCTTTCAGCTTCTCTATATGCTCTCTATACTCATACTCTTGTTTCCCCAAGACTTCAGCATGTGAATTCATGTCTTCAACCAACTCCAATGCACCCTCATGTTCCCTATAACTTTCAACAAGAATCTCATCCACCTCTTGGTTCAACCGATCTATCCATCTATCAAGCATTCCAACCTTACTCCTCATTTATACAAGATCATCGGCCTCCTTCTTGCTCAAAAAAATTGGTGTTTCTAAAGCAATAGATTGAGAGGAAACAGGGGTAGATACATCCTGTAGGAACCTATGCAATTGGTCTAATTGATCCTTAAGCTCATCTTTTCTTTGTTTGTCCTTTATCATCCTGGATTTGGTGGAGGATGTCACTATGTCAATAAGGTTCATCTGTTGATTTCTTGTTGGTTTCCCTAGATTAACCGTACCCAACTAATAATCATTCAATTTCATATCTTGCTTATCCTTGTCCACCATTGGAATGGCACATTCAGCTATGATTTCACATGTATCTGTTAGATTTGTGGAATGAAGGACCCTAGCCTTTTGATTGGGCCTCTCTTTCTCTATTTCTTTCATCATGTCTTCCCAATGCAAGGGCTGAGGTTGGACTATGTTTTTCCTTTCTAGGTTGAGTTTCAACAGTGTTGGAGTAGCATGAGGAGTTATCACTTATGTGGAAGAAGAAGTAGCAAGAGAAATAGGTTTCCAAACTGCTTCCCTAGTCTAAGAGTCAACCTCTTGTTGTTTCTCCTTCTCTGCTCTTTCCTTAGCCAATCTTTCAACCTCATCTTTGTCTTTTTACTCTTGCACCCTTTTAGCTTCTAGCTCCTTTTGCAAAAAAAAATCTTCTACCCTCTTCTTCTCTAACATTTGATCCCTCTATCTTTCAAAATCTCTAACTCTATCCCATACTTTCTTAGACTCTTTCTCATGTTTAGCAAGTGCTTTTGCCTCATTTTCTCTTAACAAGGGCTCTTCCTCTTCCCTCCTCTTGTGAGCTTCCTCAACTGCTCTAAATTTTACCTCAAAGGCCTCTCTATCTCTCCTTTGTTGATCTTTCTCTTCCTCAAGCTCATGAATCTTCTATAACATAGCTAACGTATTCCTTTCTTCTTTAGTCTTCAATTCTTTTCTTTTTTGTTGCTACAACAAATCTTCCTTTTCCTTTTGTTTCCTTGCTAGCTCTTCTTCTTTAGCTTTAGCTTCTGATTCTTGTTTCCTAGCAAGTGCCTCAGCTTATTCTTTGGAATCCACTTCCTTGTTAGAAATATCCTTGAAGAGTTTCCATTGATCCTCCAGGGTGAGGACATGCTCAATCCCCACATCTTCAGTCTCTTCATTGGGTGCAGTCACAATAGTTTCCTTGTCTGATTGGGTAGCTTCCGAACTAGTATCAATATCATGGATCTCAACCTCATGCTCTTTCCTTTTTAAAGATTCAGCCTCCTTATGAAGGATTCCAGTGGGAATCTCCTTAACAGGTTTCTCTATAAGGGGAAGTTGAGTTGAGGTTTTACCTCTAGCAGTCGTTGAAGCTCCAGGTTGAGATGAAGTCTCTTCTTCAGCAATTGAGGTCCTGGGGTGAGATGAGGTTTCTTTTGTAGCAATTGTAGTTCCTTCATCTTGTGATTTAGGGATATCCTGAGCTAGTATTGTTGGATGAGGCTCCTCCCCAAAGTTAGGAGGGAGAAACTCCAATGGCTCCTACATCTTTCCTCTTAGAATTTTGAGCCTCTGGCTCCTTGATCCTCACCACCCACTAGATATTTTTATCCATCACTATCCTTGCAATTTGGCTAATATCAATGGACTCTTCCTCATCCTATTTTACTGGATCCAAGTCCTTGGTACCTATTTTTTTAGCCTCATACTGGGGATCTAAGGTTACACCATCATCTGATAATGTATCAGAAATATCTTCCTTCACCCCATACTCAATCATTAATGGGATGGGAAACATTTCATAGTTCCTCCTTATTACATCATATTCATCTTATAGATCAATCCAAAAATATTCTAACAAATTGAAATTCTTCTCAAAGACAATAGAGAGAAAACCATTCATCGTATGCTTGGGATCAAAATACTTCTGAGATGTATATAAACCCAATCTCAAATAAATCAATTCATCAAAAATTGCCTTAGCAACCACATTATGTGTGCAACTATACTATCCTAACTTAATGGAAAATTTACAGCAACCAGTCTTATGCTTGCTAGCAAATTTAAGATTGACTCCTATGGCCTGATAGATGAATTCCATAAGGAAAATTCTTTTACTATAGCATCTTGGAAGTAGATGAGGATGGCCATCAAAACCTCCCAACCTAAAGTAAGTAAACTTTGGGTATTGAATATACCAATGTCCCCATTCTACAATGAACACCATGGCTTCCCTGCTTAATCTATACCCTGCATCACCTGTCAACTGGTTAATGATAACATACAAGAATGCATCATTAACCCTTCTACAGTGCAACTTTGATGTTTGCAAAGTTAGTTGATCATAATGATCCCACAGTTTCTTCTATCCAAGGGCTTCTCCCAATACTCCAACTACATTCAAACTAGGGAAAATTCCCCTCCTTGCAGTTGGATACACTACATAAGAATTCATGAAGAAACTCTTTGTTTTCCCCACTCTAAGCATCTAATTATGTAGGCTCTCTGACAAAATCATTGGCAAATTAAATTCCTGCTTTCCATCCAAAATGGTTTTAATGAATGGAAACATCCATTCCTTAAAATGTGAAGAATCTCTCTTTTCGAACACTCTGAAAAGAATCATGATTATGTCACCAATCTCCTTACTTAAATCTGCACTCTTTGGTTGATCAAGAAGCTTATTCAAGGATTTCTTTTCCACCCTCATCCATTTCTTGTTCATGTGGGTCCTGTTAGCTTCCTTGTGGTTGCTATACAATTATAATGTCTCTACTTCATTGATTTGTTTTGGATTTTGTGGTGTAGGTGCATCAACCATTAACCTTATCATTTGTGGAATGAGATCAATGATGATATTCCCTTGCAGTTCCACACATTTCCTTGTTATTGGGTTGTAAGCTCCTATTGCAATAAGTATGAGCTCTAGACATTAAACTGATAAAGAAAAGAGGGAAACATGTGCCAATATAGATTGAACAATTCCTTATGTTCTCCCTATCGCATCCTCTGTGAAAGTTTCTTCAACCAAATCCTCATAGTTGAATGGCCCTAAGTTTGTATCAGTGATATCAGCCCAGTCTGAATCCACCTTGCTAGCTGTAAGAGTGGGAATCTTGTGCTTGTATCTCAAGGTGTAAGGGAGTTGCTCCACCTTTATCTTCTTAGGCTTTGTTGGCCTTGAACTTTCTACAACCTAGCTCCCTCTTTGAGAATCTTCTTTGGATGCTCCTGACATTTTTCACTCCCAAAAAGTAGTCCTATATTAGATCAACAAATACTTGGCAACCATAACATCAATATTACCTTTCATATCATCTTCTATTCATCCAAGGAAACTCTACATTCTTAGTCAAATTTTGCACTTACTAGAAGTGGAGCCAAGAGAGAATCAGGAATAGAAAGCCTTTTAACATAGGTGCGATTGGGATCAGAACCAAGATGAGACCAAAACCAGGATTGGAATGGAAACCGGACCAAGAACCAGCTAATGGTTCCAAGTTTGTTTC